>JANHFO010009148.1:11820-26045 GCA_032468095.1 Pareas carinatus | reverse complement strand
AGAAATGGAGTGGGCTGAAACCTGCTCTGAATTTGCGCGCTTGCAGACAGCCCGGAAACAGCTGAGAAGCGCTTTGAAAGCATTTTGGGTAGCCGGCAAACACACGGATTCGGAGGCCACCCCATTTCTCTGCACCCCGTTCAATCAGGTAAGGAGCCGCAGGGGGGTGTTATTTGGGGGTGGGGGATCTACCGTGTTTCCCCCAAAGTAAGGCACCCCCCAAAAATAAGACCAAGTGCTCCCTTGGGAGCAAAAAATAATACAACACAGTGTCTTATTTTCGGGGAAACACAGTAGAATCAAAGTCTTCTCTTCCCAGCCCACAATCAATAAGAAGAGATTCAGAGAAATTACGAGAGGTCACTATGGGATTCGCCATCCATTTATTTTTAGGCTGAGGGAGATGTAGGCAAGGCCACTTGAATTCTGAGCCATTGTTTGTTTTGCTCATTCAATGCTAGAACAGTTGGTTGGTACACTCCCTTTGGATCTGGAGGCTTCCTGTAGAGTTCCTGGCAATTGAGTTTTGAGAGTTCAGCCTGTCTCTGTCTCTTTGGTTTTACTCTTCTTTTAACTCCCCAACATCAGAACGAGTCTGGTAGGACCTTTTATGACTAACACATTTCGTTTAAAGGCAAAAGCTTTTGTCAGCTGTGGCCTACTTCTTCAGATGCCTGGCAGCAGATCAGAAACAAGGAAATAATAAAGGCCTTCAAATAGACCATCCTGATTCAAAATGTTTGCTACATATAATTTGGGGGGAAAAATATCTCCATTTTGTTATCCATGACAGACGTTCGCAGATATAGAACTTTTATTATACACATTAGAAAACTACAAGATTACATTACTTTTCGACATCATCTTCAGTCAAATTGAGGCACTTGTCATAACATCTTACAAGGTTTGAAATTTCTTCTGCAAAGAAATTTCCCTCCTGGGAATGAAGCCACCCTATAACAGCATCATGAAGCGCGGACTTTCAGTTCCGGTCTCGACTGAATAGGGACAAGGCAGTCGGAATTCTGGAAGCTGAAGTCCCTTTCCTCACAGTTTTGGGGGTCCCATGAGGTCCTTGGCAGACCTGTAGAGGTTGCTGAAGAGGGGATGCAACAGAGGGGATGCATGCGCCAGGCGGCGGCCGACATGAATGCCTCCTGTTTTTAGCCCCTTTTCTCTGGATGGGCGAAGAGGCGCTTAGGCGCCATTGAGGTCAGAACTGTAGAACAGTCTAAGATTAAGAACGAGATGGAAGCAACAATTTTTAAAGCACTGGTCAAAGGATATAAGGTACTTATACTCCCTATAAGTCTGTGGGGAAAGGTGGTAGTTTAGAATAAGACTTAAATTTTCCCGCAAAGATTGAAAAGCAGCGAATTGGCATGGTTGGGGAAGAGCATGCTAAGGAAGAAAATGATGGAATAAAAAAAAACTCTGGAAGGTGACACATTGACCAATTAAGAAGTCGCCTCCAAAACAATAACAACCACACCCGCAATGCTAACCCAGACTCTGATAATGACCTTAATCACTCTCTAGGGGCCAAAAGCAGTGAGTTCGCGTTGGACTCACCCGGAAAAGTCAGAGGACTCCACCCTGAAGGCGAGGATCTATCTTCAGCTGAGGCTGAAGCCAAGCTTCCAATGGGAGCCACAGAGCCTAGAATGGGCACGCCCTCTCTCTTGGCCACCACCCCATCGACTGAACCGTGCAGATCCGGTTGCGCTTTTAAATGTCCACCTATCTGTGTATACAGATTAGGTGAAGAGCCATCTGGGTAGGAAGAGATGTTGTGTCCAGGGCAGGCATGAATGGCAGGTTGCCCACTTGAATCCCTTTATAAGGGGTAGCCTGCCTGTCCGTGTGACCAGTTACTGGAGTTTCAACCATATCCAAAAAAGGTGTTAAAGTCAACCTGCCTCCGCCTCGTTTCTGAGAACCTCCGATCTTTGAATTTGACAGATCCGAAAGGGAGAAGAGAGGAGAAGGAAAGGGAGGGGAGGAAAGGAGAGGAGAAGGGAGGGGAGGGAAAGGGAGAAGAGAGGAGAGGGAAAGGGAGGGGAGGAAAGGAGAGGAGAAGAGAGGGTAGGGAAAGGGAGAAGAGGGGAGAGGGAAAGGGAGGGGAAGTGAGGAGACAAGAAGGGAGGGGAGAGGAGGGAAAGGGAGGAGGAGAGAGAAAGGGAGGTGAGTAGAAGAGAAGCAAGGAAAGGAAGAGAAAGGGGGGAGGAGATGGAAAGGGAAGAGAAGAGAGGAAAGAAAGCAGAAGGGAGGGGAGAGGAGGATAAGGAAAAAAGGGGGAAGATATTAGATAATCTGAAAAGTCTATATCCAGACTTTCTGATATCTTGATTAAAAATGCTGAGTTGCTTATTCCAATTCTAGTTTGAGCCAAAATGGGGCTGTTCATCACAAGCCTTTTGAATCTAAGATCCAAATTGTAAATCAGTGAGATGTGATTTGTCCCATTTCCAAGTTATACAATTTTGGTGCCTTTCATTATTATCCAGAAACATCATTCAGCACAAGTCAAAACAAAGCATCAATCACATTGTGATTAAACCAAAGTGCCTCAATAAGCTAGCAGAAATGTACAAGTTGAGGCCCAGAAGTCTCTGTTGTCTCCCAGAAGCTTTGGTCTCAGACAGAAGCTTCTCTTACATTCGCCACTCAGTTCTTATTCTTAATGTCTTAGAAGGAGGTGCCAGGCACCAACAGGTGTGAGCTGCTTTGCTCTTTTTCGACTGTCATTCCCCCTTCTCAATTTCCCACCATAGGTTTATTGCCCATTTCCCGCCCCTTTTCCTCTGATGGCAGGACGCCAGTGAGGTGCCAAGCCAAAGATGGAGGATCTGACACCCGCCCTGGACTCAGCAAATATTGCTTCAAGTTAGAAGTCTCATCTTCAAGACTTATTCTCAAAGAACCCCAACATCAAAAGAGAGATCCTCAAAGCAAAGACAGAAGTGTTCAGCTGAGCCAAAGATCTGCTTGGATTACTTAAGAGTAATCTGCAGTAAAACGCCCGATATGAATTGTTTAAGGGCATTTGTGCTGGTATTTAAAGGAAAAAAACTGTGAAGTTTGTGCCTTAGAACTTCTAGATGTCAAGACATTTCCTTCAGATTTGTCTTGGTTGGTTTTGGATTTCTTTTTCTACCTCTCTTCCCTCCTTCCCATGCCATCAATCTGCTAAACAACTAACTTCCACAACACTGTTAAATTATCTAGTAGGAATCTATCATTATTATCCTTCTCATTTTTCCTATTACCTATTACCTATTCTCTTATTTGGATGACAATTAATTTGTTGCTTATATCTTGCAATATATAATAGTTATTTCATTTAGTATCCTAGTTTGACTTGTAGATTGCTTATCAGTATTTCTATGACTTTTCTAAGCTTATCACAAAAGTATTACATGGTATGATGAATGTGTTTTGTGACATGATGATTGTACTTTTTTTTTCAAGAAAGAAAACCTTTATTTCCAATTTTTTTACAATCATGACAAAGTAAAATCATACGGTCAATCATTGAAATTCTCCTCTTATCATTTTCACGCAACCATTATTTATAATCTATTATTTTTAACATCTAAGTCTCTTTTTCCCTTCATCTTTTCTTTCTTCTTCACTTCCTTCTCTTGGTCTTCTTCCTGTTTCTTCTTTACCTCATTCCTTCTTCTCCTCTTCTTCCTTTGTACTTTATAACAAGATGACATGATGGATACACTTTATGATCCTGAATGTATTTTATGATTATGATCGCAGTTTGGTGCGCATGTACACTGGAGACAAATTCCTTGGCCAATTCTAATTCTAATAAAGAAAGTTAGGTAGGTGAATTATGTGGATCCTTTCTGAATAAATATCTACATAACTGGAATGACAATATTACTGTAGAGTGTCAATCACGTGACTCACACAAAGATCATGCTTCTAGACATTGCCAGAGCAATGCATGGGGCCAATAGAAAATTAGCTTCTATTTTGTTGTGCAATGGCTAAGTGATACTGTTGGATCCTGTAAGTCTGGTTGACTTGGATCCAGTAAGTCTGGCTGATCAGGCAGTCAGGAGTTGTTAATTAGCTCCCTGGACAGTAGACAGCTCGGAGACTGTCCAAGCCTGTGTTATGATTGGTTCTTTCAGTTTTGGGAAGCTCCTATATAAGGGAGCTAGATTAACCATAGTCTGTTCTCTGTTACTGGTTGCTGTTACATTCAATAAACAAGTACTCCAGCCTTTCTTTACTACACGGACCCAACAAACTCCACCTTAATAGGCTTTCCAAGTTGATGTTGCCACCTAAATGCTTCTTTAGCACTCAGTTCAAACAAAAGTCTCAAAATTTAGTGACACACAAACTTTGCCTCCTTCCAAAACTTCTTGCACTAGTTGGAATGAGAATGCGGTCTGGGTGTGGTTGATCCTTTTCTGGTTGCTGCCGGGTTCCAGGCTCTGCTCTTAGTGCTGTTTTTGAGAACTCAAGTCAAGTTTCGGGCCGGAATCCCAGTAGGGTATGCTGCTTACGGTAGGCTGGGATCCCAAGCATTCTGATAGTTCTCTTGCCTGCCTTTAGTAGCTGTCAGGCTCCAGACATTGCCTCCCGCTTCCTCGCCTGCTTCCTCTTTCCTGCCTCCTTTTCTCCTACATACCTACACCCAATCCATCTCAGTATTTGCTTTTGTAAGCTTAGAGTTTGGGTGAGGTGAGGCTATTTCTGGAGATCAGGACCTGCTTAAAAACAGCATGGATGCTTGTGAGTGAATCTGTGAGTGAGTGAGTATGTTAGCTCATCTCTTAGCTTTCCTTTCAGCGGGGTGGGATGGGGGAGCATGAGTTTGTGAATGTGTACAGGAAAGCACATCTGCCTGGCTGCAGGGTTTTTCCCCCCCAAATGCAGACGGCAATACCAACTTTAGTTCCTCCCAGGAGTGAGTTGCCATCCCATTTCCAACCAGAACACTAGTGCATGCTTTCTCAGTAAAGCAATCCAATAGGCTATGTACATCAATGAAATAGAGATAGCTGACATAACAGATCTTGCTTCCACACAACCACATCCAAGTCTTCTCCAGAAAACTGGGAATCATCAAAAAAATAACATATACAGATGGCATGGAGGAAAGGAAGAGGGCGTTATTGTTATCTATGTGTGTGTATTTGTGTTGATGTGTGTGTGTGTGTGTGTGTGTGTGTGTGTGTGTGTGTGTGTGAGAGAGAGAGAGAGAGAGAGAGAGAGAGAGAGAGAGAGAGAGAGAGAGAGAGAGAAAGGAGAGGGAGAGACCCTTCTCTGAGATTGTAAAATCTATACAAGTAGTCCTTGACTTATAACCATTTGACTGTTCAAAATTACAATGGTATTTTAAATAGATAACTTATGACCAGAGAGAGAGAGATTAAATAAGTGCTGGTACTAGGCAGTAATCTGCCTTTTTTGGTTATAACAGATGATTTCTGATATTTCTTTAGGGGGGTGTTTCTGAACCTTGACAACTTGAAGATATGTGGACTTCAGCTCCCAGAATTCTGGCTGAGGAATTCTGGGAGTTGAAGTCCACACATCTTCAAGTTGCCAAATTTGAGCTTTAGGGTATTCAAGGGATGAAAGCAAATGGTTGTAAAGGTTAGAGGTAACACTGAGAATTTTCATGCTTAAAGATGAGAAAGGTATTGTTGCTAACTTTGTTGAAAGCTGTGTTTGTTGAAACCCACATCTGGAATACTATTGAAACCCATATTTGCATAAAGATTTGAAGTTCACATAGAAGATTCCAGTGAAGTTCAATGCCTTAGTTTCTCCACCTGTAAAAAATCCCTGGCTGAAACAATAGACTACTATCAATCACTGTCAGCATAGAAATACAGAGACAGACAAACTTCTAAAGTTCATGTCAAAAATATGTCTGGAATCTAGGTGACAACAATGAGCTTCATAAGACAAAACAAAAGGAGCAGATCTACCTATTTTTAAATAATCCTTTCATTCTTCCCAGCCAAGCTTCATGGCTCATGCTTTATTGATTTCTCCTGGGGAAATTTTTACAGCATTTTTCTTCCTGAGCATAGACCTTTCTACCTGTCACTAATGGTAGAATTCAAGTGTCCTTCAGAAAGATTAAACTCAGCACATTTAGTTGGCAGATGAATTTAGATAACACCATTTTCTTAAAAAGTAGGGTTTTTTAAAAAATCAAGGTGTCAGATTTCTCTGCTCTTGTCAGTCAACCTTTCACAATAAGCATTCAATTCTCAACTCTACTTGATCTTCATTTGAAGGAAAGTCTTCCTAAAGCAACATTAGCATATCTGCATTTATTGTTATTTTACTAGTAAGTGTTGTGTGCACTTAATAGGGCTTGTGGGACAAATCTATCTTGAATAAAAGTACAACTCTTGGAGTAACTGCCACTGTGAATATATTCCCAATGTAAAGGATGAATGATGAAATATAAAACACATGCAATGGTCAATAGATGTATACTGTTAAATTTTTTAATATATGTAATTTATGTATTTTTCAAACAAGAATTCACTGAACACTTAAATATATTTATGACTATGCACTTAATATAGATATGGTAATGATGTCCATAACTATACAAGAAAATTATGGGACACTAATTAAAGAAAAAAACTATAGCTATGCACATACATAAAAGGAACCTACTGATTGTCTTTCTATGTTAATTTTTTGCCATAGGAATAATGGCATAAAAACTTCTATAGCAGTGCACAGACTACATCAAGGCAACAAAATGGAGAAGTTTGTTCTGTGGCTGCCATTTTGCACCACGTCCAAGTGGGCAGGTCAAAATGGCAATTGCTACAGGATTGCCACGCGTGACCCAGGGACATGTGACCTGTCCTTTTTCTGCAACATGAGGTCCAGAGAGCTTCAAAAGATAAGGGTGAGATTGATGATGGGCAGGAGCGGCCTGGTATAACTTTGAACAGTCGTTAAAGGACATTGTATCTCGAGGACAACTTGTACAATTAGACAGCAGTAGTATGACAAATAAGGTTTTAATTAACAATTGTATAAAATATTTTTAGCATGGGAAGGACTTTTAAGTTTTGGAGTCTACCTATCATTTTCAAGAACAGAAACTTTAGAGTAATTTGTAGAGGGAAGACGTCTTATCCAATTCCAAAGCTCTTGACAGCATCATTATGTAGTAATTTACTAACAAAAGGATTTTTAAGGGAAAAAACAGATCTCAGGACAAAAAGATCTATGCGGGACAATTATGAATGCCTCAAGAATTATATCCAATTTATGCTCAGAAATCTTCATTCTTGCTTTATGCAAACTTGAAAAAGAACAATGCTCAGAGTCTCAGAAATATTCTCGGCATGGCTAAAGGCCTAATTGACTCCTTCTATGTGTCTCTTATTTCTTTCTGCTTGCTGCCCAACCTGTCTACCTGTGAAAAGAGGTATAGGAAATCTCAGAAGGATCAAGGAACCTGAAAGCAATGCTAGTGAGAGAATGACCATCTTTCAGTATCGTCCTTGCTGGTATGGTTAAAAGATGAGAAGTGAACCTAGGA
This sequence comes from Pareas carinatus, assembly GCA_032468095.1. Taxonomy (NCBI): domain Eukaryota; kingdom Metazoa; phylum Chordata; class Lepidosauria; order Squamata; family Pareidae; genus Pareas; species Pareas carinatus. The sequence continues at coordinate 18,490 of JANHFO010009148.1, read as the reverse complement.
CTAGTCCATTACAGCAGTAAGGGAAGTCCTCACTGGAGTAGGAATTCCAAAATAAAATCTAGAAAACAAACAAGGCAAATCATGTTTGTATTACAGGTAGGCTATGATTAATGCAAGCCCAAAGGTGGACAGGCTTTGAGATGGGCAGCCTTATAAAATGAATGAATGAATGAATGAATGAATGAATGAATGAATGAATGAATGAATGAATGAATGAATGAATGAATGAATGATATTTGGATTAGTTTAGATGCCAATGATGAGGCCACCAGGGTGGAAGTCAATCAGGGAAGGATGCTGGACTTTTGCAAGTAGATTTGAGGTAATGATATGGCTGGGCTGATCAGTCTGGTATGAACAAAAAGAGAGTAGTTACTCATTTCACAAAGTCCCTATACAATTGGAACATGGAATACGAGAAGACTGACAAAAGGAATATGTGAAATCAAAGAAGAAATGCTGAGAGTGGAAGTGAAATGTGCTTAAATGTGATGTTTCAGAACCAGATGAACTTCAATGGATCAAAATAGACCACTTCAATTCAGATAATTACTGCATGCGATACAGTACACAAAGCACAAGAGGCAATGAAATGTAATTTTGAAAAGGAACCACACTAAGTAAGTTCTCAGCTATGAACCAATGACCATAATAGTATCTATTAGAATTAATGTTTAGAATTAGTGGAGAGAAGTATACACCCTGATTGCAGACACAAAGATGAAAGACACCAAGGATTTTATAGCAAATTGTAAAGGGCACCAAATGCAACATTTGAAATATAGTACTAACCAAGCCTACAAGAGACAGATGAATAGACTTTTCCTAAGAGTATTCTTTGTTCTTTGTACATTATCCACACCAGCTTTGTTTTAAGCAACATCAACTGAGACCTGAATGTCCCTGGATGAAGAACATCGGAATAAAATCAATTACATTATAGGAAACACAAGAGAAAGAAGTACAATCTAATCAGTCAAAACATTTCCAGGCTGAAACAAATATATGAGTTAGATAGAACAGGACTACCAGATATGGATTACTAAAGTCTGGATGATCAAAAGCAAAGAGCTAATATTCTGCATCATTTTCTTGCTATTTAGTAATGATACTATTGTTTGTAACCCAGATCTGGAAGCTCTTAGAACATAAAATAAGTGGCGTGCCACTAAGTTTTAATCTAAAGAACATCCAATCAGAGCACAGTGTATTGTACAGTAAAATCAATAGATATTTAATACCTCATTCAGATAAAAAAACAATATGAGACCATACTCTGGTTTCTCTTCAGATCGTATAAATCTTTCGCCTTTTACTAAAAAAACAATATGAGACCAAGGTTGAACTTTTTGGCCATACTTCCAAAAAGTACGTTTGGTGCAAAAACACCACTCCACAGCACCAAAAGTATACCATAGCCACAGTGAAGCACGGTGGTGACAGCATTGTGCTTTGAGGCTCTTCTGCTAGAACTAAGGCTTTAGTAAAAGGGGGGGATTATGAACAGTTCCAAATATCAGTCAATTTTGGCAGAAAACCTTCAGGCCTCTGCTAAAATGCTGAAGATGAAGAGGGATTCTACCTTTCAACACAATGATTCAATGCATACCTCCAAATCAAGCCAAAGAATGACTTCACCAGAAGATCAAAGTTTTGGAATGGACCAGTCAGAGCCCAGACCTGAATCCAATTGGAAATCTGTGAGATGCCTAGAAGATGCCCTCGCAATCTGACCGATTTGAAACACTTGTGCAAGGAAGAGTGGGCAAAGATTCCCAAGGCAAGATGGGCCATGCTGGTAAGCTCCTACTCCAAAAGACTGGATGCCTGTCATAAAATCAAAAGGTGCTTCAAACAAACTATTAGTAAAAGGGTGCACATACTTATGCAGCCACATTATTCTAGTTTATTATTGTTATTTTTCCCTCTAAAAGATTTCAGTTTGTTTTTCAATTGAATTGTACAGCTTATATGTTATATTACAGACAAAACAAATTCTGAAGTGAGGTATCTTGGTCTGATTTTTTTTTAATCTCAAAAACCTGGCATTTTGACATTGGTGTGCAGACTTTCTATATCCACTGTATATACACCCTCCTAAGCTTTCTGAAAATGAGATTAAACATGGCTTTGCTTCCTTGCTTGGGGAGCCCAAACCAGCACTCAGCCAGGAGGGGAGAGGCCTTCCTTCGCCTTTTTAACTAATTTTTGACCAGATTTAATCTTCTTTGCCTCCTTCTAAATTTTACAGCTTTAATTTTGATAAACTGTTCTTGTACTTTACCATTTTACTGAACAGTGCCCAGAGTCTGTCTCTGAGGGAGATGGGCGGATGTGAAAATGAAATAAATCTTGTTTTCTTTTCACATTTCTTTTAAAACTGTGACTCTAGGCTCCTGAAAATTGTTATGGAGTCTGCTGGCCTCCAAACTGAATTAATGATAAAATAAATACATTCCATGGAAGAAATTAACTAGGTGGCTTTCCTTACAAGCTGTCATGATAATTAGGAAAAGATGGAAGAGGAAAGCCTTGAGCAACTAGAATGAATGACAGCTGAATGCAGATTTCAATATCAGCCCCCCCCCCAAAAGGACAAGAAGGATGTTTTTAAGACAAGAGCAATCAAAGGAAAATTTACATCTAAAATAGGATTTGTCAACTCTTCTGAAAGAGTTTCTGATCGAGGAAAATAAGATTAAGGGAAGAAAGAAAAAACAACACTGAATTCCAGTAAAAATGGCATCATTGATTGACAGGAACATTTATATAGAGAAAATACATTCAGGAACAGACTCCACTAAGACAGTAAGCCAGTTGTCAACTGTAAAAGTACCAAGCATACATGAACACTGGATTGCAGAAGAGATAGATAAAATGCTAATAATTCTTTGCCAATATATACAATAGCAAGACTTTATCACCAAGAGATTGGAAAAGACTAGTATACAGGGAATTCTTGACTTACAACCACAATTGCGTCCAAAATTTATGTTGCTAATCAAGACAGTTGTTAAGTGAGTTGTGCTCCATTCTATGACCTTTTGCACACAGTTGTTAAGTCAATCCCTTAAGCTGTTAGTAACACTATTATTCAATGAAGCTTGCTTCCCTATTGACTTTGCTTGTTCAAAAAGTTGCAACAACCAACCACGCTCAGAGAACACCGTGGACTTCTCAGTTCAACCCTGAGCTACACAGAGAATTAAAGATTTGCTCTGTTTCCTCTTTGACTCTTACTTTGCTTGGTCACTGTCTTAAGTAATTACTAATCACAAATCAAGAAAGCTAGTTTGGTGCAGGGGTAGCAGCATAGAAACTAGTAGTTCTACTAGTTCTAGTTCTACTAGTTCTACTCCCTCCTTAGCCATAAAACTTAGCTGGGTGACCTTGGAGCACTCATCCTCTTTCAGCCCTATGAAGCAGGCGATGGCAAACTACCTCTATAGGCAATTCTCATCTTACGACCACAGTTAAGCCCAAAGTTTCTGTTGTTATGTGAGACGTTTGTTAAGTTTTTGAGTTTTGCCCCATTTTACGACTTTCCTTCCCACAGTTATTAAGGGAACCCCTGCAGTTGGTAAGTTAGTCAAGGGAATCTGACCTTCCCATTGACTTTGCTTGTCAGAAGGTCACAAAGGATGATCGCATGATTTTGGGACACAGCAACAGTCATAACTATGAACCAGGGACCAAGCATCTGAATTTTGATCATGTGATCATGGGAAGGCTGCAAAGGTTGTAACTGTGAAAAAAGGTCATAAGTCACATTTTTCAGTGCTGTTTTAACTTTGAACAGTCACTGAACGAACTGTTGTAAGTTGAGGACTAACTGTAAAATGTTGCCAAGAAAACTGGAGGGACTTCACCAAGGAGCTGCTAGCTAAATGTTAACTAAATCATATACACAGAGAGGCCACAAGTCATTTCCTTCAATAGGTGTTGGCTTTGCTCATCCCAGTAATGTATCTTCTGACAATAAATCTCCTTTTTGCCATGACATCTGTTTCACTGATCATTCCTCCTCCAACTGCAGCACACATAGAACACTCCAGAACAGGTAATTAAAAAAGAGAGAGAGTTGTAGGGGGGGAAAGGCATTTTAACTTTGGGTAAAGAGGAGAGAACCCTGAGTAGTAGCCAGTAAATAAAATAAGGTGGGAGTTTTTCCTCAATGGAATATCTAACTTTCTCATAGATTAGAGGAATCGCTTGCAAAACAATCTTTGGCAGCATTTCTTTGGGAGCACCAGCTGAGCCAAAAGTTTTGGCTTGCAAAGACAGACTCCATAAAATGGTGTGGATACAGAGGGGCCATGCCAGTTTCAGCAGGCTTAAGCCTTGCAGGTAGAAGAAGCCTCTGCTTCCCAAGTGAAAGTTAGATGAGCAAAGAAAACAGCATAAAGCCCCTAATTCTTGCAGTGGATGGATACTGTATATAGCTGTAAGCATTTTATATTTGAAGTTGTGAGCATTTACTGACTACAGCTAATCAAGGAGATCTTTTAAAAATAAAGTTCCCTAAATAAAACTGCTAGTTGGCCACTCAGAAAAGGGTTGCAGCTATCCTAACTCTTGGCAAACTTCACTTTTGCAGTATAGTGACCCACTTCCTATTCAGATGCAAATCCATGAATTGCCTAGGTAGGAGGTAGGAGAGCAAACTAAACAGAGAAGATCTCTTTGTTATTCATCAGGTGATTAAATATTTGTTTCTATCCATCCTGGAAGACCTTAAAAAAGATTTTACCAAAGAGTGTCAAATGCATTCTGATCGAGCCTAACATCTACTTAACAGAAAACAGCCGTTTCTATGACAAAATAGTCTTGTGCAGTGTACACAGGCAAGAATTTGCAAGCCTGGACAGCAGGATGCAATGTGAACTAATTCTAGAAGTTGAATATAGATTTCAGGAACGGCATTTCTAAGAAAATACATGTATCCCATACAGAAGTGTGCGTCCATGTGTTAAAACTTGCAGGTTGCCCTCACTTACTGGCTAACTCATTTAGTGGCAGTTTAAGATTACAATGTAAAAAAAAACCTGTGATGAATTCTCACATTTACAACTGTCACACGATCACCATTTGGGCACTTTGCAACAACCAGAGTTAGTGGAGAATGTGGAAGTTAAAAAAAAAAATCATCACACGTGACCATGGTGACTCGCTTAGCAACCAAACAGGAAGTGATGTCATAAACCCATCTGAGTCACCTAATTTTCTACTTAGCAACCATAGCCCTTGGAAACAGAATTGCTAACTCCAATTATGGTTGCTAAGCAAGGGCTACCTGTATTTTGAAGAAAATGTTCACAAACAAGTAGCTTTGCATAACAGGTAGTCCTTGACTTTCAACAGCAATTGTGCTGTCATTAATTGAATTTCATGATCGTTAGGTGAAGCAACTGCCTGCCCCTTCACACAACTGAAATCAGTGGGGAAGCTGGCAGGATGTTGGAAGTGACAGGTCCACAGGCTGGCAAGAGGCTGCTGCTGAGTAGGAGGAGTGAGAAAACGCATTGGGGGGGTCAAGTAAGGTGCTCCGGTATGGGGAGATACGCAAAAGTGCCTGGGAGATATGCAAGAATGTGAGGGGATACATGAGAAATATTGGGCAGGTCAGGAAAGGTGTGCAAGAATTTGGGTTGGGGAATCAGAATTTATTTGTCAAGTGTGCCTAGACACACAAGGAATTTGTCTCTGGTGTACATGCTCTATACTTACACACAGGATATAATTGACAGACTGTGATTACAATCATAAGGCTATAATGGACAAACAGTGATTACAGTCATAAGAGACATTCATCATCATAAAGTACAGAGAGGGTATATGCGCCATGCAGGTCAGAGAAGATGTAAAAGTGTGCGCAGGAAGTGCTGGGCAGGTTGGGGAGGGTGCACAAGGGTGTGCAGAGATGTGAAGGAGGGTGAAGAGAGAGTGTGAAGCACCAGGTGAGTGGTGGAGAGTGTGCAACAAGTGCTGAATAAGTAGGACAGGGTATGAAGAGGAGTTTTTAAAATTCTTTTTTTAATTAATAACAGAAAGAAAAAAAAGAGCAAAGCACAAAAAATGATGAGGGCGGCAATACACACATTATCAAAGAGAAGGAGGAAAAAGAGATTTAACTGAAAAAAGTGAAAAAAGGCAAAGGGTGTGAAGGGGTGTGAGTGAGGTGCCCCTGTGAGTCAGGGACAATCAGAGAGGATATGCAAGGGTGTGTGTGGGAGTTGCTGTGTGGGTCAATGAAGACGCAAAGGGTTCTATATAAGTCAGGGAGGGTGCAAGGAAGTACAGAAGGGTGTGAAGATGCAAGGAGGTGCACAAATGGCCAACACATACCATGTTTCCCCGAAAAGAAGATATCCTTCGAAAATAAGACCTACCTACATTTTTGCCTCTCGGAGTAATATAAGGCATCCCCCGAAAATATTATTTTCGAGGGATGCCTTATTTTCCGGGAAACACGGTAGATCGTCCACCCCCACCCCCGAAAAACACCTGGCTCCCCCCTCCCTGCTATCCCCGGGCACTCCTTACCTCATGCAGAATAACTTCCATACAGGAGACACAACGAGGCACACGCGGCTGGGCTGCTTCCGGGGCTCCGAATTCTCCGCACAAGCGCTCCCAAAGCACTTTACAACCGATTGAAAGCACGGGAATT
>JANHFO010009147.1:241564-257984 GCA_032468095.1 Pareas carinatus | reverse complement strand
TTCAATTTTTTATTCTGAAGTATAATCACATTTCTAGCAACCTGCTGTTTTTCTTGTATTCTTTCCAATTTGTCAATGTAGTTATCATCCATACTGCAATCATCTAACTTTTCTTTAATTCCGCTTTTTTCTTTTGGCTTTAGTATACATCTGTCATCCAGCTTTTGTAAAATTCTTAAAATTAGCATCTTGTAACTCCATAAGTGTCATTAACATCTCCTGTATACGTTTTGCCATTTGTGTTGCCATTATTATTTTTTGTAACATTCCTTCTTAATACTTCCCTTGCTTTACAGCAAGTTTTAGAATTTCATTTCTATGTAAGTCCAGATATTTCCTTTCTTGCCTCAGTAAACAATTCCCAGCTGCACTATCAAGGTCAGGCTTTCTCCAACTTTCACTTCATCACTGAGTTTAATTTCTATAAAAAGCATTCACCAACACCTTAGGAATTTTCCCCAGTCTTACGATATGGAAATATCTTTTAAATTTCAGTATAAGTAAAAAAATATTTTCACCTTTCTAGACTCTCTATTTCAATACAATATTTTCTTTCCTTTTTTTTATAAGTAACCCTTTCCATTTTCAGTCACCATTTTTTCCCCTTTTCGGGCATTAGGTCTTTTAAAAATCTTTTTAATCAGGTAAGATAGTCTTTTTGGAGTATGATTTTAGTAACTCGCTCAGGTGGCTAGATGTAGATTTGATTTGAGGTTTATTTTGGTGGCTTGCTTTCAAGCTGCTCCATTTCTGCTTCATGGCTCATCTGCGGCTAAATGCTGCAATGATCGCAACCCAGCATTGCAGATCTTCTGAGGGGTCCTTTCCCAGTCCCAGGGCGGTTGCCACCTCCCCTGGGACTGCGAAACATCCCCTCTCTCCTTTGCCTCTCCGGGGCAACTTTAAAGTCGGCTCCTGGATTGAAACTGATCCGATCTGCAAGCTGTCAGGCAGTTCAGCTCAGGAGCCTCCTGAGTCTGCTGCCTTGCCGCCTCACCATCTGCCGGAAGTCCAGGATTAAGGTAGAATTTGACAAGCCACTAACAATAGAAGAAAAAACAGGAGTCATATACAACATACTGTGTAAGGACTATAACAGCCACTATCTAGAACAAGTAGGCAGAGGTCTAGCAGAGCACTTCCACGCACACTAACTAATAGTCAGAAGACATGATGAAAATTCTGTAATATGACAATAAATGGACAGACTTAGTCATAGTTTCAACTGGGAAACTGTGAGCATCCTAGACCAAGCTAAATGCAAAAACTCTAGAGAATTCCTAGAAACTTGGTACTCAGATAAATCAACCATCAACAGGCATATGGAGATAAGCAATATTTACATACCATATAAAAGAGACAATAAAAAGGCTAAAAAGAAAACAAGGCCACAAGACCATGTTGCCTACAATCAACACTCAGATAAGTAGGAATCAACTCTAGAACTAACACCTGACAAGCAGTAAACAAAATTATAATCAAGGAAATATCAACTCAGACATGCAAAAAATCAGTAAACAGCAGCCTATCAAAGGAATTATCAAGGAGAAAACAACACCCTCACTAACTATGATAAGATAAGCTATAGTATATAAACAGAGAAGAAACTCCACTCCCTTCTAACACTGATGTTGTTACCTAGCTGGGTAACAATACTTCTGCAGGAAAACAGCCAAGCTTATATTGCACCATGGACTCCACATTATTCTTTTGCTTTATCAGGTAGCTAAGCTATCAGTCTGCTGAATTCAATGAGGAATTTGAAGGGGGATCATTGCTGGTTTGTAAAGACATGAATCAAGGGCCTAGACCAGAGGTTGCCAACCTGCGGCCTGTGGACCTCTGGTGGTTTGCGGGAAAATGTGGCTGGTCCCCTGGTTGGGCACGTCCAATAAGACATGCCTACCCCTGCCACACCTACACTATATTAAATGTAGGTGTAAGTGGCAGTTCTTTACCCTCGTGGCTTCGTGGTGGCTGTTGGAGCAATGGCGGCGTGCAAGTGAGCAGCGGCAAATCTCTCTCTCTCTCAGGGACAAATGTGTAATACTTAAATAAGCTTCAATTATTTTGTAATAATTAAACTAACTTTAATAATTTTGCTACAATTAAACTACCTTTAAAGATTTTGTTATAACAGAATCATAAATGCTTATTTAATCATAATTAAATAAGTTTTTTTAATTTTGTTATATTAAATAGGTGCCTGTTATATTAATAAAATGGAAATTCTCTGATCATTATTTTACAAATGTATGTATCTTTTTAAAAATTCATATTAGTGATCCACGAGATGTAAAATTATGAATTTAGTGGTCCCTGAGGTCCAAAAGGTTGGCAACCACTGGCCTAGACTAGAGTCAGAATGCCTTAAGGAATACTGTCTCATCTTATGCAATTGGTCAGGTTTTTTTAATTAGTCTTCAGAGACCCACTGAGTTCCTCCAGTGAAGTGAGGCAAGGGAATATAAAGAATAGGACTTTTTTTTTTACTGTAAGGCCTAGTTTATGTAATGCTTTTCCCAGGAAAGCATGACTGTTGCTCATCCCCCAAAATATTTTTGATACAAGGCAAAGGTTTTCTTGTTCTCCCTAGCATTTCTATAATTTTGTATTTCATTTGATTTTAAGAGGCTGCTGTACACTGGAATAAGGAATTTTATGAGACTCATGTCTTTGCTATGAATTTTTAATTATGTATTCTTGTTTTTTATTTTCTGAACTTTTTAGTGCTTCTTGAGATTTTTAATATTTTAAGAAACTTTGTCAGTCCTCCAGAAGATTTTGGTTATTAGATGGATTGCAAGTATTACCAATAGTAAAAATAGAAAAGTACCCCATATTGCTGTCAGACTGATAGTTCTCATTAGCACCAAATTCATTTCGAACATTTCTATATTTGTGTCGTTTGAGGCTCTATTTTTGGCAAGGCACTTTTGCAAGACAAGTCATTTTGTTACAGAATTAGGACTGCATCGTGTGATTGGTGACATATAAATGAAATGGTTGCCTGAACATTTTAAAATGTACCAGGTTCACATTCTTTAAATAACTCCAGTATGAGAAAGATGTTAATGCTAAAGTGCTGCCTTGTATGTGGGATGCAAATTATATGCTGGAGTGTTATATAAAACTGATTCACATGAGTGGGCGAAAATCCTAGGAAAATCTGGAGCTCCAAATTGAAGGGAAACAGAACTCTTCCTCTGTTACAGAATGTTCTGTAGTTAGAATATATAAGCACTGTTAATTGAAAGGTTGAATGAGGTTCATTGATATTAAATCAAGCTTACTTTTGCTTTATTTTTCTGTCCTGTTTGTTTTTGATGTCTCTCTTAAGCTATTTGCTCAGTTGTTGAGACCTCCTATCAGAAAGCATGGGAAGCAGGGATATAAATGTTTTCAATTAATAATCATGCTGAACGAAAAAAAATCCATTTAAAAAAATGTCAGCTTATAATTCATGTGCATTGTAAATGACAGTCCAGCTTTCTGTGTATGATCTTGTAAAGCTGGATCACCCGTTTCTTAGGACAAGACCAAGTCCCCTGTTAATTTGTGAAAACTGTACTGTGAATCTAGTTGGTGGCAGTTCAGCATTCATGAAACACCAATCCTGAATAACCCTTTTCACATGAATGTGGTTTATGGAACATAATTTCTTATTTTGCAAAACAGCAGCTGCGTGTTTTCTTGTGCTATATTGCAAGTTGGCTTTTATAAGCTTGGGGACTGTGTATTTGCTTTAATTATGCTTTCCAAATAAACGATTAAAGTGGACATGAATAGTCTAGAATCTAGAATAATGGACTGGAATTTGAGAAATGTATTTTCACATCTGTGTCTCCTTAATTGAGGAAAGTTCCAGCAAGTGAGTATCTCCATTTATTTTTAATGGTTTGGTAGAGATAAATATGATAAATTACCTAAGATGGACTTTTTTTCAGTTTAGAAAGAAACTAGGCTTTGTATAGTCCACAAAAAACATGAGCCTCTTTTGGTCATCTGGTGTCTTTAGAAATAGACCTATGCAGTTTAGAAACTTTATGTTCTTAAAGTAAAAGCCTGAGAACTTGCAAGTGTATAAGGATTAGCATTTGCAGTTTCTTGACCAGCAGTTTTGATTTGCTGAGAATACTGGGGATTGCAGTCCCATCACATCTGGATGGCATCAGATCAATGTTCTGGCCTTAGGGAGAGTTGATAAACTCAATGGTTATCAGTGCAAAAGCTATGTGTGACTTATTTTCACTGAAAATTATAAAGACAACAAGGACTATAAAGTGGAATATAGTTGATTCTTTTACATTCGTACATGAGTTTGTTACATCTGTATTCCATGAGTCAGAATGTTCAACATGATACTGTCATATCTTTCCTTTTTGTGGAAAATGAAATAATATTTTAGGTATATAATATGTCTTGTTGTGGGATGTGACTTCAGTATGAGCCTCCTCTCATTGTGTTATTTTCCAGAGCTACCATTTAAGAATGAAGAGACAGAGGAAGTAAAGTACTTTCTCAGAAATTAGTTTAGTTAAGAGTTAGTGTGTATAGTGCTGAAGATGTAGAGCTAAGAGCTGGCCTTTTGGATCTAAATCAAAAAGAGTCATTGGAGACTCCAAGGGCCAATTATTCTCTCTGAGCATTATCAATCCCATAGAATGGTTGCTATAGGAAGTATTGGAGGAAGGAATCTTACGTTCGCTACCTAGAGTTCCCAAGACAAGATGTAGATCTTAATAACGATGATGGTGAATGTCAATATTGCAGTCTAATAACAATATATTAAATACCATGACATAAGAAAAGAGGTTGAGATTCTAGAACGTTATTAAAAATCATGATATAAAAAGGATATTGTGACTCTAAAAAGGGTGCAGAGAGCAGATGATGACTGGAGGCTAACACTTATGAAGAATGGTTGCAGGAATTGGGTATGTCTAGTTTAACAAAAAGAAGGACTGGGATGACGTGGTGGCAGTGTTCCAATATTTGAAGGGCTGTCGCAGGGAAGAGGGGGGCCAATCTATTCTCCAAAGCTCCTAAGCAAGGGATGGATGCTAATCAAGACAAGAAGAATCCTAGAACTGAGGAGAAATTTCCTGGCAATTAGAACAATTAATCAGTGGAACAACTTGCCTTCAGAAGTTGTGGGTGCTGCAACACTGGAGGTTTTTAAGAAGAGATTGAACAACCATTTGTCTGAGATGGTATAGGGCTTCCTGCTTGAGCAAGGGTTGGACTAGAAGACACCCAAGGCCCCTTTCAACTCTGTTATTCTGTTTTGTTATTCTGTTAAATAATTTCTCCTATCCCTCTGAAAAATAACTCTGCAATTACGCTATAAATGCATTCTGTCCTTCTTTTAGAGAATCCTATTGCAAGGGTTAGATTGACTGACCAATGGCCCAAGATCATGCCATGAGTTTTATGAACGAATTGAGATTTATATCCCGTCTATCTTAGATGCTTATAATAAATAAAGACAACTTAATACTTTATTACTTGATGGAAAATAATTGCTAGGACAGAGCAAATACTTTGAAAGAGATGCTTTGGAACACAAGGGAACCTTCAAATTTACCATGTGAGCAGGGAAAATAGGCAGCTGCCTTAACCATTTGAAAAGAGGTGCCTTGTGTGCACTCCTTTGCAATCTGAAGAATCTTATGGATGGATTTGAATTGCCCTAACAACTGCATTCCATGCTGTTAATTGAATCTCTAAAAGAGCAAGAATCATTGGACATTTGAGCTAGATTGAGATTAATATATTTTTATGTTTATTGGTAGAATCAATCTAATAAAGCTATCATATTTAGATCTTTATTTTTATTTATTTATTTGATTTCTGTAGCTCCCCATCTCAATAAGTGACTGGGCAGCATACATCATAAGACATAAAAATAATTAAGACAGCACAAAAGAAACATATATGGCACCAAGTAAAACTGTTACTATGGAGGTTAATACAGCCATACAATATGGCTGTATTAACATCCCCTTTAACACACTCAGGGGGCCTGGGGCCCAAGCACTCAATCAAATCTTCACAACCTTGCGGAAAAGTCAACAGGGTCGGGATAATCCTCCTAACTGAAGAGAGAATATTTCACAAGGCAGGAGCTGCAGTAGAGGAGATGCACTTCCTGGTTCTTGCTAGCTGACATTCCTTGGTTGATGGGACCCACAATATGACCAACCATAAATTTAATGAGTAGACACAACTAGAAGAAGACAATCCCTTAAGTAACTCAGCCCCAAGTCATGGAGGTCTTTAAAGATGACAGCCAGCATCTTGAACTGCACTCAGAACCACACTGGCAACCCGTGCAGCTCACACAGCAGTGGTGTTACATGTGAAGAATACCTGACACCCTTTACTACATATACAGCCACATTCTGTACCAGTTGAACCTCTGAATGCAAGGGAAGCCACATGTAGAGGGCATTGAAGATAGGATCTCCCAAAGGCTTGAGTGACTGTGAACAAAACCTATGGATCTGGGAATGGGTGCAACCCTCACATCACCCCAAGGTATATAAACGCCCAACTATCTATGGTTGCCCCATTCTTGCATCAGGAGTCTAAGTCCAAGAGGACTCCCAGATTGCACACTGGGCCTTACTGAGGCAGTGTCACCCTATCCAGGATTAGTCCTGGAAAAAAATTTATCACCAGGAAGCTCAAATACCCCAAACCATTCTGTTTTAAAATTGCTTGGTTGCAAGCAAGCTCTTCATCTTTTATTTTCAGTCTTTTCATCCAGGAGGGTAGAAGTATTAACATTCTAATATATTCTAGTATGCTGAATATTAATCAATGTTCTCTTTTGGCACACTTGTTTGTTCTGACTGAGTTTATAGCTTGAAATGAAATGCCTCAAATCTGAAATTAGAGTTCTTGATATAGTTGTCACATAGTTGGGACAGATGGTATGCAAATTGTCTATTCTCAATTTGGTAACTATCAGTTGAAAGGAAATGACTAATTGAACTTCAAAGACAAGATGTCCTGCTCCTAGCAGTCAAAACATATGACAGAATTTATTTTTGAATCTCCATTAAAAAAAAAATCGGAAGATCTGTTTCTTTTCCTGCAGCACCATGTAACCTTTCCGATGGTGTAGGTAGTTTGCTTTTATTTCATTAATAAAGGAGACACTGACCAAAATCTTTAATAAAGCTTCAGCTGACAGGTTATATTATTAATAAAGATAAGGAATTTAAGGAGGCACAGCATCTATTAAAACACGTTATATCATTCCAAAAATCTGCTATCTGCTATTAATATACAACAGCCATGTAAACCTTGCTGTAATACATTGCTAGGTTCTTATATTTTATGTTAATATTTCATTCTTGCTGTATACCTTATAGCTAATTTCTTTACCATCTGAAGGTTCTTCGGTGTCTATCCCTGGAATTTGAACCAACCACAGACCTAGAAATAACAACCTTTTTAAAATTCTATTTCAATTACACATGTCTTTGTCTCTGTTTCAGGCATATGCTAGGACACCCGCCCAAGTAGTATACTTTTGTATTAAAGCCTCCAAGTGGGCCTCTTGGCCCCTGACTTTTATTATCCTTGACTAGTTGCAATCAGGAGCTCCCAGTTTGCTTGTCTAACTTGCCTCCCATCTTGCATTTCATTTCAAGCTATAAACTCAGAACAAACAAATGTGCCAAAAGAGAACATTAATTAACATTCAGCATTCTAGAATATATTAGAATGCTAATAGTTTGCTTTCATTCTGTTAGAAGTTTTTTTGGGTTCGGGTTCCCAGCCGGGTAGACGGGGTGTTTTTCGCCTTGTTCGGGACTATTCTCCTTTCAGTTTTGGTAAACTGGTACCCTTTTAGGATTGAAACAGAGGCAGCAGTTCAAAAAGAAGGCATTTTATTGAAGTTTAGAAGGGAAGTGACACAGCATTCAGTTCAGGGTGAGCTCACACCTTGTGAAAGAGTAGATGGTCCTTTTATATGGTTTTGTGTCATTGATTTTCAAATCTGGAGCTGTATGGGCAATGTGTTGCAATGTGGAGTTTTCTTACTCTTAATAGTCCAGGGTTAATCCTATTTGTGCCTTAAGAGTCTTGTCATTTCTGCAGAATGGGATGGGGTATTGCAGATTTTTTAATGCTATTGTCTTCTGATTTTGGCTGCATGTCCTCCAGGGGCAAACTATTTAACTTGACTAGCAGTAGCTATTATCCCCTGTAGCTGTGTTGATGGGCTGTTGCTAAAATTCTATGGGGTCATGTAGTGGGTCATGGCTGGCTCTGCAGGCAGAGGGGAAATCCCAATCCTAGTTGTATTTGGAGTTCCTCACTGTCCTTTGCCTTTGAATAGAGTGTGGCCAGCTTCTTCTAAATGGGTTAAAATCTCCATATCTAAAGAAGCTGCTACCTGTAGCAGGAAGAAGGTGTGTGTGTGTGGGGTCTTTTCTGCTCTCAAAATCTTTCTCCCCTCTTTCAAGGGAAATATTCCATGCTGTCTCTTTTAATATTATGAATAAAAATATTTTATTCCGGGGAGGCGGGTGCTTCCCACAATTCTCAGCCCTACCACTTGTCTTTTCCATTCCACCAAGTTCTATTTGCATCATCATGTTTTTATTTGAAGACTCTCTCATTTTAAAATTACATTCTTTCAAGAAAAACAATTTCTCTTCTAATTAAATACAGTATTTCAATTATTTTTTTAAAAAAACTTTTTGATTGTTGCTTAGTGTAGATCTGCGTTTGATCTTCATAAAAACAAAGCTGTTCTACCCAAACATTATGTAATTTCATAATAACCTAGTTAAAACATATTTAGACCGACATTTCTCATGGTAACATGCACAATCCCTTCCATTTTATCATTTCAACAACTAGGAGGGAATAGAATCAAGCCTGCATAGAAAACTCATTAAAATTAAAATCTAAAGCTTGACCATCACAGCTCCATATATTAAAAAGATGCTAGACAATACAGTATTTTGAATTAAGTTTTGAAAAGTGTTCAAGCAGGAATTCCAATGGAAATCAATGTGTTATGATAAAATACTCTCTATTTTCAAATAAATGTTGACTTGCACCATAGTTAAGGAATGACTTGGGATTTGAGAAGACACAAATCTAAAGCCAGTTTGGGCAAAAAGATCGCTTGCACCAGTCTTTAAGTCTGAAATCTTTTACAAAGCCATGTTAGAAAGAAATTGCTTCCTGATAATTAATTTGCAATTGAAATAATGTTTTGTTTTGTTTTTAGCCTAATTTGTTTTTATTCTTCTCTTAGGTGTATGATTGCAGATGAGGTAAGTAACTCTCTCTCTCTCTCCCATTTAAGCACTTGTTTCGTAATTGTTTCGAATACATATAGTTCAACATAGTTTTCTTAACATTTATGTATAAGTGTCAGAGGTTTTTGTGGCTATGAATATCAGATTTCCTTGTTGGATTGGGCCTTTCCTCCCATTCTCTAATTTTCATTCGGAATGCTAGGAAGCAAAGGGAAGCAGATTTCTCTTTTTTCCTGAAATTATTTTGAACAGGGCTACTAGATCAGGAGCCTTATCCTTTTCCTCCTGATGTTCCTTTCCAAGATAAATGGACTGCGCTTAGTATGTGATCTGCTTATTGTAATAGCCAATAAAAAAGTAGAAAGTAGTTTGTGGGCTGTTTTTTAAATTAAAAAAAGGAAATCTAGAAAATGCCTATATGTGATCTAGATGAATTAATTCAATTTAATTAAATTAATTAAATTAGATTTTTTTCTTTTTGTTGATGATTGTTTTTATTATCAATAAAGCGTAGTAGAATGTTGTGAGTGTGGTATATAGTCATTAAGCCATTTTCACTGTATTTTTGGTGCCCTTGCAACCTATTTTTTATCTTTCAGTATTACTATGTGAAGTCACAATACCCAGTTCTTTAGCTGGTATTGGCCTTCATAAGTGTTGCCATTAAGTTATTTCCAAGAACCTAGGACAGTGATGGCAAATCTTTTAGGCACCGAATATCCAGACGAATCACATCTAATGAGTCGCAGCTTTGATGTCATTGCCTGGTGCCCTTATTCTCTGAGCATGCTCTGTGACATCATCGCCCAGCCCCACTGCTCTCTTCTGAGCATGCGCATGGCCCTGTAATGTCATCGCCCAGCCCCACTATTCTCTTCTGAGCATGCTCAGCACTGGGGTGATGCTGGGACCATTTGGCTCTAGTGCCAACAGAGAGGGCTCGGCGTGCCCGCTGTGGCACACGTGCCATAGGTTCGCCATCACTGACCTAGGATGTTGTAATAATATCAGTGTAGTATATGTGCAGATCCAAGCAGTGTGACTTTTTGCAATTAACGGATGGCAATTTTTATCAATGTGCATATTTTCTAAGTACCATCCAAGATTTTTCAGTATGGTATCCATTATTATACACCAAAATGTGATATCACAGTTTTACAAGATGGCAACGTATAATGGAGGGGAAGTGGACTATTCTGCTGGAACATACTGGACAGGCAGAAATGATGCGAAGCAGTGTCTCAGATATCTAGACCTATGTCATATAAAAGTTTACTGATAATAGCCAGCACCTTGAATTACACTCAGAAGCTTAATGGCAGCCAATACAGCTTCTACAAAAGCCACTGTTACAACAGTAATTGAAACTGGAATTTCCCTTCCATGATGTGATACAGTCATAAAGCACAATGTCACATGACCACATAACGTAGTGATGACAATTCCAGCGGTCTCCATTGCCGTTGTTAACCAAATCCCTCCAGTTGTTAGGCAAGGACTCAGCTCAATCCAAGCCATTCCTACCTTGGTCCCTACCAGCCCTGTGCCTTAGTAAAGGTATTTTCAACTCCCCTTCCACCTGACTATCATGCCCCCATCTGTGCCCTTTGGCACATCAGCACTCCTTGACACCAAAACTGGGGCTGAAATAGAGACAGACTCAGCTAGCTACCATCACCTCAGGCCCTCTACTTCAGTGCCACCAAGCGCACAGCCACGTCCACGTCCACCGTGTGCTCGGCAAGCCCTGATGCACCCAACTGATCCTCACTACCTTCCTCCTGCTGCTGACTATGTGTACTCAATCTGACCTTATGTGAGGCAACTACTGGCCGTGCCAGGCCTTCTTCCTGAGGTGGCTCATTCCTTCTCCAAATAGCGTGCGCTGTTCCTACAAGCCTTCTTCAGAAAGCTTCTGAAGGCCTCTGAAGCATCACAAGACCTGTCCATGCTATTTGAAGAACAGGGCAAGTTGGCCTTGGCAAAAAGACCTGAGACGACCAGCACAGGGCCAGGTGGAGAGTGCTTTATCAGACCTGGAAGGAAGATGGGGAAGGGCATAGAGGGGAGATGGGGCTTGACACAGTGGCATTGAGGTGGCAGGCTATGGTGTGGGACTTCAAGTGTCACTTCTCAGCAGCAGCGCTGAGGCTGAAGTAGAGGCCGGGACAGCTGACTAAGGTTGCTGAAGGTCTCAGGCTTTTACTTCAGCCCCAGCTCTGCTGACCCCACTGAGTAGAGTCATTGTTTATTTGCTAAGTCATGTCTGACACTTCACAACCGTATAAACCATAGCATGCCAGGCCCCCCTGTCCTCCACTGTCTCCTGGAGTTTACCCAGATTCACATTCATTATGTCAATGGCACTATCTAACCATCTCATCCTCTTCTGTCTTCTCTTTTTGCCTTTAATCTTCCTCAACATCAGATCCTTTTCCAAGGAGTTCTCTCGTCTCATGAGGAGGCCAAAGTACAGATAGTCCTCAACTTACAACAGTTCATTTAGTGACCTTCTAAAATTGCAACGGCACTGAAAAAAGTGATTTATGGCCATTTTTCACACACATGACCGTTGCAGCATCCCCATGGTCACGCAATCAAAATTCAGGAGCTTGACAACTGACTCATATTTATGACGGTTGGCATGTCCCAAGGTCATGTGATCGCCTCTTGCGACCTTCTGACCAGCAAAGTCAATGGGGATGCCAGATTCACTTAAGAAGCCTGTGAATAATTTAACAACGGAAAGGTTTCACTTAACAGCAGTGTCAAGAAAGGTCATAAAATGGACAAAATTCGCTTAACAAGTGTCTCACTTAGCAACAGAAATTTTGGGCTCAGTTGTGGTCATACGTTAAGGACTACCTATATTTGAGCTTCAGTATCTGTCCTTTCAAGGAATAGTCATGGTTGATTTCCTTTAGGATTGACTAATTTGATCTCTTTACAATCCAAGGGACTCTCAAGTCTTCTCCAGCACCACAAGTGTCAGTGTGTAGAGTGGCAAAAAGGGCAGAGATGGGGGGGTAGATGGGCAAGTGCAAACGCCCCTGCAATTATAAATATGAGCAGTCTACGAAGTGCCCAAATTTTGATCACATAATTGCTGGGGCATCATAGTGAATGTAACTCCAGAGATTAGCAGTACCATTTGTTCAGTTCTACTGTAACTTTGAACAGTCCCTGAGCAAATGGTCGTTAATCGAGGATTACTTGTATAGTAATGGGAACAAATGTCAGTCCAATTTCAGATAGAGATGGTATGGGAGAACCAATTGCTTCGATTATTTATATAAACATACCACATTAACATATAGGTATAAACAGGTATAAACATATGCATAACAAATGAGTATGAACAAATGGGAACAGTAGGACAGGGATAGGTTTTGGAGGTTTGAGGATGTAACAACAGCGTCAGGTAGTGAGTTCCAGCCATTGACCACTCTGTTACTAAAGTCGTAGTTTCTGCCATCGAGTTTGAAGCGGTTTACTTTGAGTTTGTATCTATTGTTAGCTCGTGTATTATTGTGGTTGAAACCGAAGTAGTCATTGACAGGTAAAACATTGTAGCAGACAATTTTGCATACTAAGCTTAGGTCAGACTGTAGGCGATGTTCTAGGTCCAGAATTTCAAGCCTGGTGACATAAGCTATGCTATTGCGAGCTGAGGAGTGAAGTACCCTTCTCATAAAATACCTCTGGACTCATTCAATTGTATTAATGTCCTTTGTTATACAATGTGGGTTGCAGGCAGATGAGCTCATCTGTATGAGCTGATTATAAACCTTCTTTCCTTTCCCTCCCTTCTTGGCTCTTCCTCATTGTCAGGATGACTCAGCTGCCATTCAAACAGCAGTGTCGAACAGGTAGGAAAGCAGAAACAAGATAAGATGGCTGCCTGGGAACTCTGCAACCACAGGTCTTGTAAAGAATAGGCTGAATCAAGACATCTCAAAGCCCAGGGCTAAAAGTAGCAAGTCAAACTAAAGGATAGATGAGGAGAAAGCCCCCCCCTCTTCCCCCAGACCTGAAGTGTGGGGAAAGTTATTCAAGATGTGTCCCTCAGCTAGAGGCGAGCTTTGGAAGAGGAGAAGAATCAAGAAGCTCAGCCAGGAACTCCCAGAAGGAGAGGCAAAGACAAAAGTCAAGACTTCCACAGAACAGAAATAGAAAACAGACGCCAGGATCAGATAGACAGATTGAACTATGTGAAAATAGATTATAGCGCTATAGAGAGTAATCAGAGATATATGCGGGCTTGTTCTGTGATTGAACCACGTTTTTTAATTAACATGTGGAAGAGAGACTGCTTAAATAAGATTGCTTTTCCTATTTACTTTGGTGAGCAACATGCCTTGCCAAGTCTGAGCTGCAAGATAACTTCTTGCTCTAACCCCAGTTAAATAATTATTTCCTGCTTTTTCTTTAACTTGGCACCCCATACCTGCTAGACCATGATTGTCCAAACTTTTGACTTGCCTGGACCTCACTGAGTATAGAGGAACTGCATTGAGCTGCATATAAAATATATAACATGGTTAATGCACATGAATAACGAATTTCCTTTTATATATATATATATATATATATATATATTGGGCCACATTACTAGCTGTCCAAGGATACATGTAAGCCATGGGTTGAGCATGTATGTGCTAGATACTTAACAATGAAGCTAGTCTTTACCAACATGTAGCTTTCCTGTATTAATACCTATACTAAGCAAACCTAGAAACGGGGTGGGAAGGAGAGAGGCTGAAGGGTTATAAAACTTGCCCATTGAAAGCAATCCCTTTTGAACAGATGCCATGACATTTTCTCCTCACTGATATTTTGGCTCATCATGACCTGTCAAGGGGAAAACTGTCTGATGCTGTAAAAACTGTATTTGAATTTTCTTAGTCTATCAATGCCTTAAATCAGTTTTGATTAAGGCATTATACTGAACTATATTGTGTTCAGTAAAGGTAAAGTTCCCCCACACACAGGCGTGCTAGTCGTGTCCGACTCAAGGGGCGGTGCTCATCTTCGTTTCTAAGCCAAAGAGCCAGTGGTGTCTGAAGATGTCCCTGTGGTCATGTGGCCAGCATGACTGAATGCCTAAGGTGCATGGAGCCCTGTTACCTTCCCACTGAAGTGGCCCCTATTTTTCTACTTGCTTTTTTACATGCTTTCAAACTGCTAGGTTGGCAGAAGCTGGGACAAGTCACAGGAGCTGACTCCGTTGCATGGCGCTAGGGATTTGAACTGCTAACCTTCCGGTCGACAAGCTCAGCATCTTAGCTGCTGAGCCACCAGGCTCCCTTAGTATCCACCTGCAAATGCTAAAAATAAGGACTTAAGACAAAAGAAATAAAGGGCAGCAATAAACATCTGGAAGTAGTTCTCTTTTAATGGCTATTTAAACAACTGTTCAAAGTTGCGATTGCGCTGAAAAAAGTGAACAGTGCACTTATAACCGTCATCCCCATGGTTACATGATTGTGATTTGGTTGCTTGGAAACTATTGTACATTTACGACAGTCACAGTGACGTGCAGACATGCAATCGCCACGGTGACCGTTGCAGCCAGCTTCCAACCAGGAAATTAAATTGGAATGCTGGCAGGAGGTTGGAAATCACAGTTCCGTGATGTCTCGCTTAATGACCACGGGTAATTCTCTTCACGAGAATCACAACAAGCATAACTAAGACTGCTGTTGACGGGAGGCCACTTGATGTTTTTCTTAGTGATCACTTTGTTTAACGATGAAATTGTGGGTCCCAATTAGTCGCTAAGTGAGGACTATCTGTATTGGAGAGATAGAATAGGAGGATAGGAAAATATGGTAAAGCTGGATTTTAAAGAATATAGTGTAGATAACAGTCTTTAGAAAATAATTAAAATAAAATATAATTTTAGTTATAAGATACTGATTCCTGATATAGTAGAAGACATTTATGATTTCTTCTTTTTTGTAAGTTTTTCTTGTTTTGTAAAATAAAAGTCTTGCCCTCAGCCATTAAAGGAAGATACAAGAAAACCCAGTTTTTGGTGCTTTGTCTCTTTATTGTGCCAATCTGGTTATTTTTGGTTCAAAAAACAACCTGCGACAGTTGCCTTAAACTCAAGATAAAATTCTGAAATCCTTTAAAAATCTTACCTTACCACCAATAATAGTAGCGCCTGCCTAGAGTATTTTGGAATGCGGTTGCTAATAACAAATTTAATAAACAAATTAGCAACAATAATGCTATCATTCAGGCATGGGCAGTTCTTGAGGCCCCAAAGGTGGCCCACGTTACACTATCATTGGCTGCCGATTTGCTTCTGGGTACAATTCAAAGTGTTGGTTATTACCTTTAACCTTTAAAGCCTTTCATGGCATGAATTACGGTCCAGTTATCTGAAGAACTGTCTCACTCCATTGGGATTGGCCTGCCCCACCCTTGCTGGCAGAGGGGACATGCTGCAGACCCTGTCAGTCAAGGAATTTCGGCTGATGGGATCCCGGAGAAGAGCCTTTTCTGTCCTGTCCTTTGAAACATCATGCCCCCAATGTGAGATCTGTACCCACCCTTTTGACCTTCTGTAAGGGCCCAAAGGCCTGGCTCGGCCAGTTGGCCTGGTGCCCCAGTGGGGGTGCACCATTCTGCAGGTGGCTGCTGGATTCGGAAAGACCACACACCCTCCCTGGGTACTTTGTATTCCCCTCCTCCCCATCTTTTCACAGTGTTTATTATTGTTGTTATTTTTTGCTTTATTATTTTAGTGGGTAGTAGTTATAATGTTTGTAAGGCACCCAGAGTCTTCCCTGGACAAAATGAGTGGGACATAAATAAAATAAATAATTTGGAGAGGAATGGGCCTGCTGCCTTCTTAATCATTTTGATATCTCCGAGTTGAATGCACAGTTATTTTGTTGATTTTGTTAGCACATATTGTTTAAGGAACAGACCATTTCACTGAAGAAATATTCATGAATATATTCATTATCACTCAATTACCACCTTTACAATTACACTGATTTAGTTTTAGAGAAATAGCGTGAATGAAGACGGCAAAAGAACTATATAACTGAATGTATATGTGCAGTCTTTTAATTACACACTAACATATCTATTTATTTGTAAAACCTATTTGCTGT
>JANHFO010009147.1:202641-214394 GCA_032468095.1 Pareas carinatus | reverse complement strand
AACTTTGTTGGCGAAGATACTGGATAAACAACTGACTAACCTGGTTAGTAGAGGGACTGCTTGACTGTGGTTTTTACCTGGATTGTTGACTTTGGTTTTGGACTGTGCTTTGACTGTTTTGAGTATAAAGGCTTTTGTACCTCACTGCAGTCTATGCTTGTGCTTTGCTGCTACTTCTCTGGTACAGACACTTCTGTTCTGCGCACCATCCTTATAACCAATGAACCTGTTTGTAGCCAATACTGGTTACAAGTCAGGGGTGCTATAGTTCTGGATGGAGTGGCACTACCCCAGACACACCTGGTGCACAATCTGCTGGTCCTCTTAGACTCAGATCCTGCTGGAAGAGCAGGTAGCAGCCATGGCTAGAAGGACCTTTGCATACCTTTGAGTGGTGCACCAGTTGCACCTATCCTGAACAGGTCTCAGAATAACTCATGCCCTTGTAACTTCTCATTTGGACCAATGGCACCCAACCTTTTGGGCACCGAGGACCGGTTCCATGGAGAAAGGTTTTTCCATGGACCAGAGATGGCGTGGTTTTGTGTGCTGCCTACATCCTGTGAATGAAGCTTGGCTTGTTTGCGTGGACCCTGTTGCTGTTGCTGGCATGTCACAGACCGGGGGTTGGGGACCCCTTGTTCAGACTACCGAAACACACTCGACGTGAGGCTGCCTCCAAAGAGCATTTGGAAATTTCAATTGGTGCAGAATACTACTGTGAGGAATAGTAAATGGTGCCAGATATGCAGCACACATAGCAAGCACCACTTTTGCTTGAGATGCCTTGGTTACTGGTGTGTTTCCAGGTGCAATTCAAGATGTTGGTTGCCAGCTTTAAAGCCCTACATGGCTTAGGACCAGGTTAACTGAGGGATTGCCTTTTTCCAAGAGTCTCTACTCATCCAACCCGATTTAGCAGAATGGACATGCTGCAGATCTCATCATCCAAAAACAATGTCGGTTGGCAGGGACAAGAGAATGAGCTTTTTCTGCAGTGGCCTCAGCTCTATGGAGATTAGAATGGCCCCAATCCTGTTAGCCTTTTGTAAGGCCTTAAAAACCTGACTATGTTCCTGAACCTGGGTGTTGAATGTGTCAAGGGTCTCGTTTTCCTGGCTATATTGCTAACTCACCAAGTATCTTGCTTGCTATGTAGATTTATTTTGGAGACTTTTATTGTTTTAAGATGTTTTTAGCGTTTTAACTGTAATACATTTTTGAACTGTAAGCTGACGAGGCGTCGATTGAAATGGGCGGCTACAGAAATTGAATAAATGAATAAATCTTAACTAAATAGAAAAAAACTTTTTAAAATCTGTTCCTGGCCCTAAAATAGGACTTAAAATTTCCTTCTTGCTGTTGTACATATAGACCCCACAGACTCCACGTAGGTTGCTGTTACTAAGCAGATCATCACTCAATATATTTGCACAGTACAGATGTCACTCTTTCACCACATATTATGATGAAGGGCTTGTGTGAAGAATGTTCTTCAAATATAGCATTTCTTTTTCTAGATCTGAGTGCTAAAATGTAATTGTGAATAGAAGATAAATAGAACAAGCCAAAATAATGTTTAGAGTCTTGAATTCATAGCCATTCTTAAGATAAAAAAATTCAGCAATTTCTCTTAATATATTTTTTTTAGTTTGGGTTTTTTAAAATGATGTTTATGACTCAGAGTAGAAAGTAATGGGTATTTAGCAATAAACCTTCAAAATAGTAGCAAAGCTTTCTAAGTCTCACTCTCTAACGAGAATAACATTAAAAAATAAATTTTACCCCCAAATAGGCTGCTGAAATAACGCTTATTTTGTAAGAAATAGTCTATTCCTGAATGCTGAGGATTTGTGGAAACCATAGTTCATACTGAAAACAAATTTCTGGCTTCCACACATTCAGATAAAAACCTTGTTCTGAAATTTGGTATCTGTTTCTTAAACCATCTTCCCCATTGCAATTCTTGTGAGAAAATCTGCTTCAGAAATCTGTTCCCTTGTAAGACATCCTTACCCAACATTAACATTTTAGAAATAATGGCTGGTAATCAATGCTGTAGTTTGCCCTTGGAAGAGAGGAATCACCTTGTGGGGGCCATCTGTTTCAGAATTCTGCATCTCTGTTTTTGGCCTTTGCTCAAAGCTAAGAGCAGTGTTTAATATTTTAGGTACATGACCAAAGAAGACATTGCCAGAGCTTCACTAACAAAAGCTGACAGTAGTGGCGGTAGCGTTCGTATAATCACCAAAACATCCAGAGAAGTTATAAAAGCTCATGGATCCTCTGCTGGAAAAGAAGATAACCGTTTTATAAAGTAAGTTTAGTTGTGTTCAGGAAAACAAAAAAAATACAAGTACTGCATGACATTCTAGCAAAGCACTTTTTCTGTTCTGTTCATTTGTGTTCGGTTCTCAGAGATTGCCTGGACAGGTCCCTGCAGTTTCCTTGTCAAGGTTTTCCAGAAGTGGTTTGCCATTGCTTCCTTCCTTGGGCTGACAGAAAGTGATTGGCCCAAGATCATCCATCTGACTTTGGGTTTAAAGCAGAATTAAACTAGAATTCACAGTCTCCTCATTTCTAGCCTGATGTCTTAACCCCTACACCAAATCTCGGAGACTACAGTTAGTCCAGAATGCAGCCGTGCGAGCTATTATGGGTTTACCTAGGTACACTCACATCACACCAATTCTCCGCGAGCTGCACTGGCTCCCTATTGATCTCCGGACTCAATTCAAAGTGCTGGTGATCACCTTTAAAGCCATACATGGCTTGGGACCAGTCTACTTGGGACCGCCTTCTGCCGCAAGTCTCCCAGCGACCTATTAGATCTCACAAAGTTGGTCTTTGAGTCCCGTCACCTAAACAATGTCGGTTGGCGGGTTCGCGAGGAAGGGCCTTCTCTGTGGCTGCTCCGGCTCACTGGAACCAATTACCACCGGGGGTCCGGACCATCCCCATCCTAGGGGCTTTTCATAAAGCTTTAAAGACCTGGCTTTTTCGGCAGGCTTGGGGTCATTGATCTCACGAGATCTAAGCATGAATGGTGTATGATTGTGTCTTTCTGTTTATTTAATAGTTATTTTTTATTTGTAATCTAAGTCTATTTATTTTTTGTTTTGTTATCTATGTAATTTTTTATATTGTCTATTGTAAGCCGCCCTGAGTCTATGGAGAGGGACGGCATATAAATACAAATAAATAAATCGGCTCTATAATAAAGCACTTAAACCTTGATAATTGAAAGTGTAACAGCAAGAGGTTTTACAAGCTGACAAAGAAAGAAAGGGAGTCTGGGATGACCATTTCTAGCTTATTAGTCTTCATCAGCGAAGCATGGCCTTTTGATGGGAATTGAACCTGGGCTGATTGACATGTTAGGCTAATGTCTTAGCCATTGAGCCACAGGTTCTTCCTCTCTTTGTTCGTTTGTACCAGGGGATCTTATCAGTCTTTCTTTTTTATGAGGCACCTTGTTTTTTTCTGAGTACAGAGTACAAAATTGAAAGTATTTTCAGAGAATTCAAGCTCAGCAACTTGCGTTGCCTCTTGGAGCCCTCATCTGATCAAGTGAAGTAGTAGCACACAGCACTTTGTAGCGGCAATGCGATCAGTTAGAAAATACCTTCCTAAGAGAAACTTCCGTAGTGTGTTATATCTTCAGAACATGATGAAAATGTTTAATGCCTCTAGGATTTAAACTTTAATAGGCATTTTAGATTCTTGTATCCATCATGCAGTTGACATTGAATGTCACCTCTTGGTTAAAAAAAATCCAACTAGCCAAATGACTTGGGCAATTTCTCTTAAAAAAAACCTAGAATAACAATTGGTGTGTTCTTTGGTAGCAGGATCGCCAGCTCTCACAATTTTTCTGTTTTCTGACTTCTCTGTACGGGAAAACATTTTTGGCCTTTTGTTTTTTCTATTCAGCAGATCCTTTGTTGATTTTCTGCAGGAGCCTGAAAATCATTTCTTAGTTTGACCCAAACCAAAATTGAAATGTGTTTTTGTAAATCAAATGTAACTTAGATTCAGAAGCTTCTGACAGAAAACCAGTAGTGTGCTAGAAAATACGTTTAAAATAAGGTTTTACTTAAGAGTTGATTGACTCAGTTCTTGTTATATTATGGTGAGCCTTTTACAGCATAAATATGCAGCTTTTTAAAGGAACACCACGCTTGATTTTTAAGGGGCATGTTAGGAGCTAAGCATTTATTCATTTATTCACTGCATTATCATTTCTGTTTAGGTTGCCTTCAGAAGATGGGAGTTGCCCAGATTCCAGTTTAGTTTCTAGCCAGATTGTTGCTGTTGAGGAACTTCCATCAAGCAAAGGCTATGTACAGGCTCTAGATAAGGAAGGGAACCCGCTTTGCCTAAGCTGCCAAAAGCCAACAGTCCAAGTTGAGCCAAAGCTGACATATACCGCCTGGGACACGCGCTTTTGTTCTCTTAAATGCCAGGAGGATTTCTTCTTCTATACTAATAATAGTTACCTGAGAACTAAAGTTTTTGAAGTAGAACACGGAGTCTGCCAGTTATGTAGGCTAAATGCCCAAGAACTCTACCTTTGTGTCAGAGATGCCCCAAGGAGTCAGCGTAAGGATCTTTTGGAGAAATCTTGGATGTCCAAGCTTCCTTTAAAACAGGTGAAATATGTTGCTGGAATACAGGAAATTGTTCTGTGATAATGAATGAATGAATTAATCAATGAATCAATGAAAACTAGTTTTAGAAATATAGGGTAACTTTTAACATCTTCTGGAAGAAACATTTTGATCCTCTTCTGATAAGTCATTAAAGATTCCCTTCTTCAGACTTCCAACAAAGCTTCAAAGGAAGTTGCACTTGCTTAGTCATCCACATGCCAATGTCACTGCCAATTCCTAAAAAAGGCATACCTTTTCCTCTAGGAAGCCTAACTTCCTTCTTTACTTCTGTAAATAAATAGGCATTGGACTTGCATGTGTGAAAGTCCAAAGTACTTTTTCTGAATTGTTCTCAAAGGCTTAATAATTACATTAAAGCTATTTTCATGCAAAACTGCTATTAATACAATGAAATAAT
Source organism: Pareas carinatus (assembly GCA_032468095.1). Classification (NCBI taxonomy): domain Eukaryota; kingdom Metazoa; phylum Chordata; class Lepidosauria; order Squamata; family Pareidae; genus Pareas; species Pareas carinatus. The sequence goes on along the minus strand of JANHFO010009147.1, from coordinate 209,324 downwards.
TGGACTGCATGGGTACTGTTATGCTGTAAATGTTAAGAACATTCCTTATCAGGCCTAAGCATTCAAAGAATGAAAATTGTGCTATTCAGACAGCTTATTACTTAGCAAGACTGGCTGCTCTGAACACAGCAGATGTAAGCATGCCAATTGTAATCTTAATCATATTCCCTTGCAAAATGAATCTAAGTTTATTTTAGATTTTCAGAAACAATTAACAGATCAAGACAAGACTATGAAATCAATATATGTATGATTTTTTTAGTCGTGTCTCAAAAATATTAGGTAATATCAGAATTTATTATTTTATAGGTTTTAAATTGCCAGTTCTGACATTATAGTCACATATTTTTGATAATAGTATTTAGCAGCTGTCCCATGTGAATCTGTATGACACTTAACAGTATTATCAGTTGTGCTACATTTCATTTCCAATCTCATTAGGAATACATTTGGACTCAAATGTACTTCATTTCACGCTTTTGTAATGAATCTGACTTTCTTTCTGAAGACAGCCTAGCAATTATAGAATTATGATACATATTTGCTGCTTTTATATCAGTTTAAAAATTAACAACAAAGCTGATTTCCCCATGTTAAGTCTTTATAGATGTGACTTAATGATATTTGAACTGACATATAGTTTATGTTCTCAAATCAGCGCTATTATTCTCTTTTGGAGAAACTTGCTCGTCAAACAATAAGTTCATAGCAAATTGATTTGATTAAAAGCAACAAAAACTTACTGGAAGGAAGATATATAAGCATATGGCTCATTTCTACTTGTACAGGGACATGGTATCTGACTGCTACTGATATATGCTATTTTATTTCAGTTAAATGAAATTCTACTGAACCCAACTGAGGGCCATTTCTGGCAAGTGGATCATATCAAGCCAGTTTTCAGTGGGGGTGGACAGTGTACTCTTGAAAACTTCCAAACACTTTGTACAGTTTGTCACAAGGAGGTAAGTGCAGGATGCAGTGGCAAAATACTGTAACATTCATGAACTTTCAATATTAAAAAAGTTGTCTTTGAACTCTGCTGAAATGGATCTCATATAATTTTTATCTTTTCTTTTGTACTATTTTCAGAGAACAGCAAAACAAGCAAAAGAAAGAAGCCAAGTTAAAAAACAATCTGTTGCTTCAAAATATGCATCAGACATCACAAAGTTTTTTGTAAAATTATGAAAGGTTGCAGTTTGAATGAGTTGATATTAATCAAGTTTTTTCAGATTAAATCTTCAGGTTGAACTATTTTGTAAGCTTCTTAGTACAGCGCATTAAGAAAACACCATGTGAGAAATGTTTTAAAGGTTGTATCTATGTGTTTATGTTCTTTTTCTAAATTTCAAATTTAGAAAAGTGAAGATTTTTTTTACAAATCATTAGCAAAGTTCACACAAACATTTATTCAAACCCTTGGTAGTACAGCATTACTAGTGCATTTTTGTTAACATCTGATCTACAACTGTGGAATTGATTGGAGAGTAGTTTATATAGATTATAATCTGCATAACAATCCTTGCTGTTAAGCAAAAGAAGAATCTTTTATAAAATTAAACATGTACATAGTTCATTTCAAAATAAACTCTGGTGTTTTTACATTAACTTTTCTAATTTGTATAGATGGAAAAATACAGAACCCATTTTCAACATATTACCTTAGAGCAAAACTGTTAAAATACGGTTTTGTGTGTGTGTGCATGTATGCATGCATGCACAGTAATATATCAAGGTTAATATTCAAAGCTGGTAGTTGTCCAGCAGGATTTGATATCATCCGATGCAAGTAGAGGGGTATGATTTCTATATTAACTACCAATGATTTTCCTGACTATACTGCATCATAAAGCAGAATGATTTAAATAAGTACATTGCCATCCAGGCCACAATGTAGAAAATTGTATTACATATATTTGTATGGCTGCAAATAATTTAAATCCACTGATTTATTAGGTTTCTAATCTATTCACTTTACATGAGCATAAAACTTACAAGGCTGTGGAACAATATTGCATAATTTAATTTACACTTAATAATACACAGTTCTGTGATATTTTCATTATCATTGTAAAGCATTTTTTTAAAAGAGGAATGGATCGCTAAGTAAAATGAATAATCCTCCAGCATCTTATCAGTAGACAAGGGGCTTTCATGGAAAAGATAAAAATCCAATAAACATTATCCACATGAAGATTGTTTCATGTAGGCATTATTCTTGAATATTATCTCCATTTCCAGGAGATTGGATAAGCATCTCTTGATGTACTTGCTTGGGTGAAAGTGTTGCTAGATTGGATGTTGAAATCAGAAGAAGGTTGTGTCGGATGAGAAGGCACCCGCAAGTCGGAAATCATCTTTTGTAAGAACACTGTACATCCGCTGAGGCAAAGGTTTAGAGTAAGGAGCAGGCCGTGGGACAGTCGTACGTAAAATAACCTCACGCCCTGCGGGGGGTGGAAAATCTGAACTCATTCCAGAATTCAAGCGTTTTTCATCCATAGAGCCTGATCTTTTTAATTCTTCCTCGTAGGGCATCATTGTAGCAACCTAAAAGAAAGAGAAGCCTCAGCACGGAAACATTTTACTGGATTCATATTTTGCTTTTTGAGATATAAGGATAGCATAAAAATGTCAGAGTCAATAAACATTAAGTATGAAAAAGCACAACATTCATTGGGATATAAGCCTCAGGAAAAAGCATTTGCGAATGAAGGCAAATATATATGTCGCAGGATCCAATCTGGATTGGTCACGGAGACCAGAGATTTTGTCTTCTGAGCTTTCAGACTTGTGCTGGAGCCCATCCTCAGGGAACTTCTCTAAATACCACCCACAGAACAGCCCAGAGTACGCAGGGATGTTCCCTGAGGATGAGCCCCCAATTTAGTCTGAAAGTTCAGAAGACAAAACCTCCAGTCCCTGTGACTGGCACAGATTGGATCCTGCAAAAAGCATTTATTCCATTGAGTTTATGTTTAAGAAATGGACTAAGGCTGATACAAACACATAAAATATATGTTCTCATCTTAATGAAATGCCAAAAGGAGGCTTTAAATGACTTCACACTGATCTGTCCCACAAAGAAAGCAATTTATGTTATGAAACAACAGGCAATTGAACACTATGATTCAATCAAATGATAAAACTGGACTGAAATTATTTGGGTCTGACTTTCTCAATGGTGGGATCTGTAACCAAAGAAACCAACTTTAACTAGATCTGTAATCGAGATGCCATCCATTAATCAGACACTTTAATCCATCCATTCGAACGCAGGCTGATCCTATCGCACCTAAATGAAATTTTAAATTGATTTGAGATATTGTGCTTGAACAAAGCTTCTACTCAACCATCAAACTCCAGCTTGGTTCAAATTAACTGTCCAACTACTTCACACAACTGTAGTATACTACTCTGAAAATGAGGTATTTTTTTCCCTTCCAACATCAAGAGGCGAGAATTGAAACAAAAAGTTCCATAGAGAAAATAGCTGCAAAGCAAATGGACAATAGTTCACAATTACATTTATTCATGCAAAGCGGAGACCCTATCATTTTACACAATGTATCTTTTAATGCTATCAGTTTGGTGCTTGAAATGTAGACATGTGAATAAGATATAAAGGTAAAGGTTCCCCTCGTACATGTGTGCTAGTTATAGCCGACACTAGGGGCAGTGCTCATCTCTGTTTCAAAGCCGAAGAGCCAGCGCTGTCCGAAGATGTCCCCATGGTCATGTGACCAGCATGACTAGACACCAAAGGCGCACTGAGCGCTGTTACCTTCCCACCGAAGTGGTCTCTATTTTTCTACTTGTGTTTTTACACGCCCCTTTGTGAATAAGATACAGCTATATTAAAAAGGAAAATAAGCTGAAAGTTATACACAGAAAAATCCCTCAAGATTCTAAAAACCCATTTGATGCATCCATTTTCAACAATTTTCTTCATATACTAGTGATGTCAAAGTTCATATACTAGTGATGTCAATGCTTTAATTATGCAAATAAGTAGTTGAGCCATATGCTATGCTGCTACAGCCTTCATACCCATGCACCTACATGAAGTTAGGCAGATGACTAGAAAACGGAAAAATCTAGTTACCTCCTCAGATGATTCAGTCAGCTGGGTAAGAAAGAGAATCAATGGTGAAAGGCAAGTCAGGAGATGACTCACAAAGGGTTAAAGAGGTTTCAGAATAGAGGGGCAGTAGCCTCACAGTTGGATTTGTTGCTATCCATAGAAACTGATAAAACAAACTGATAACAGGACTAGTTCAACGTAAATAATCAATTGCATCAATGCAGTCAAGTCTATCAGATTTTGACATGAAGGAGTTATTACCTATGTCTATCCTAATTCAGTAACTGATGGAGGCAGGACCATCTGACGTCTGCAGCTATGCATTTACTTCTAGGATTTCTAAAGGGAATTCCTATAAACATGCATTCTACTTCAGCGAATCAAATCACAGGACAAGTACACAACCTATACCAATGTCTTTTTTGTGCATTAAAGTACATGCAGAAGATTGCATCAATGTCTTTGTATTAAACCAATGTGTATAATGTTAAGTTTTATCAAAGAATGTTACAAGTGGTCCTCAATTTACAATGGGAAATACCGTCTATGCAATTCAATCGCAAAGTGAAACTGCACTACTTAGCGATGGCAATCCTTCCAGTTCTGGTTACTGTTGTTAACCGAATCCCAGAGTTACTAAGTGAGGCAATTTCCTTCTGGCTTCCCACAACTAAAATAAATGGAGGCGCCAGCAGGAAGTTGCAAGTCTCAGACTGGCAGTCAGGTTTAAGTGGCTGCTGCTAAGTGGGGGGTGGAAGCAAAGAAGTGCATGGGAAGGGTGTACAAAGGAGTGTGAAATACTGGTAAGGATAAAAGTGTGCAAGAGGCGTAGGGAGGATGCGTGGGGATGTACAAGATGTAGCATGGGTTGGGAGGGGATGCAAGAGGTATGGCCAGAGTTTGAGGTGGTTGTACAAGAGGTGCAGATGATCTGAGGAGGGAGTGTGGAGGGGTAGCACAGGCCAGGTGAATGAGGGTGAGGGATGGGAAGGATGGATGCCAGGTACATGAGTGAGGAAGAGGTACAGTGCAGTAATTTCAAATAGTTACCAACTGAATAGGTTTCATAGTTTTCAATCTATGACTAATAAGTCAGCAACTTTGAATTTATGACGGTGCTGAGCAAATGGTAGTGATGATGATTAGTCTTTGACGTCCCAGCAGCCCTGTGCGCACAGTTCATGATCTGCATCCAAACACATCTGACACACACTGCATCCTGATTACCACTGTATCGCTTAACACCAATAACCCTATTGGAGAAATATCTGTTTATGCGAAGCTTGTTTTTAAAAGGTTGTTTTTAATATTAGTAATGTATTAATATCAAAATGAGATGTTATGTTAAAATGTGTACACAGTGATTCTCTGTGATGCATCGAGTTCTGTTCTAGCAAGTAAACCCAGCATAACAACAGCCCATGCTGTTAAAAGTCCTCAGAAATGATTAAAATCCATTTCAGATAACTACATATTAACAGAGAAGGAACTATTAGCATTGGATGCTAATTTCTGGATAACATTGGATGCAGTTTCTGGATAACATCATTAAAAATGCATTTGGAAGGGACCAGAAGACCCCGGACAAGGAGAAGCTATATTTATCGGTAATCTCCAAACCAAACTAAGCCAATAACATTCAATGGTTAGTCTAGAAATAGGGAGAACCAAGCTGATATCCCTGTCTGTTCATGAATCCTATGGCTGGGCTAGTCAGATACACAGATTCACCCAATTCAAAAGGTTCGGAAGAAAAAAAAACCAACCTTTGGAATTAGGTAGTAGAGAAAAGCAAGAAGCAGCTGGGGAGAAGTTTAGTTTAGTTTATTTTTATTTTTATACTGCCCTTCTCCCCGAAGGGACCCAGGGTGGTGTACAGTCAATTAAAGATCGTTCCAGAGGGTGGGAGCTCCCACAGAGAAGGCTCTCCCCCTGGAGGAGGAAGAGAAAGAGAAAGGAGAAAAGGGAAGTAGGGAAGGGAAAGAAGAGGAAGAATGAGAAGAGGTAAGGGAAGAAAGGAGATCGAGGGAAGGGAGAAAAGGGAAAAGTGGAGAGATGGATAAGACAAAGGAAGGAGGAAAGGGAAGTAGGGAAGGAGTAGGACAGGAGGGGGAAAGACAAAAGGGAAGAGATGAGAAAAAGAAAAAGAGAAGGGGAAGAAGGGGAAGAGGAAAGAAAAGAAGGATCGAAGAGGAAGGAAGGAGAGAAGAGGGAAGGGAGGAAGGAGGAGGAGAAAGAAAGAAAGATAGGAAAAGAAAGAGAAAGATAGAAGAAAAAGAAAATGAAGAAGAGGGAGAGAAGGATACAAGCATACAAGGAACTATCAATGGTACCAAATGAGAATTGTGGCTTCATATGGGATGTAAAACTTACTCCACGAATAAAGAACATACACTCAAATAATTGATCATTTATACTGATAGCTCATGGCCTGTGGATATCGGTCATAGGAGTGTAAATTGCTACATACAAATGATTAAAGTAACTAGTGAAAAATATAGATATGATAGATGTGACAATTATATAAATGTAGATAAGTCCATACTAAACTGTAAGTGTTTACTGCTAATAGAATTTGTTAGATCAAGTTTCTCTA
>JANHFO010009147.1:181984-202541 GCA_032468095.1 Pareas carinatus | reverse complement strand
CTGGTCACCCACTTCACTAGGAGAGACTCACAGCCGGCTACCTGAGGAACAGTGGCCTCCCTCGGTTAGAGCTCCTCTTTGATTAAAATCGCCACTCCCCCGCCCTCCCCTGGGCCTGCAGCTGATAAAATGCCCGGAAACCTGGTGGGCACATCTTGATGAGGGGAACTCTCCCCTCCTAGCCCAACCAGGTCTCTGTAATTGGCCTGAACTCCTTGAATTGCAAGTCAGAGAGAAAATATAATGCCACCATAGCAAAGTTGAAGCCAGTATTGATTGGGGGGATGGGAAATGCAGCATAAGATGACCTTTTTGCCCCAAGCAACAGTGGTTTTTGCTTTAAACTTCTGGTTGTGCACCAGTTGTAGTCTATTCATATGGCTCTTTGCATCCAAGGCTCAGTTTGACTGTTTCAAATCATTCTGTTAAGGCTCATTTTTCCTCACTTGTAAGTCATGACCACTCACAATTTCTTAAGTCTTCACTTCCCCTCAAACTTTTTCCAGTTTTCAGGAACTTGATAGGTCTTTAATTCTCTGTTCCCCTACTCCCTTATTCCTGGTGCCTTCAACTAACTAATCTATCAAGTTGTTCCAGTCCTGGTCCTAAATCAATGCCACACAGCGAGATGAATACAGATATCTTTTATAGGCTACCATTGTATAGTATGATGAAGTATTAGGCTTGAAAATCATTCACTACTATTGCAAAAGGCAAATTTGAGCTTATTCTGACATTCCGAAAACAGTATCTCCAGTAACCCATCTCTTGAATCAATTGTATTAATGTCATATCATATTAAAATGCAGGTATCTGCTGGATTTTTGGTAAACATTTCATAAAACTACTTCCCTGGAAAGAACATATTCTCCCTTTTTCTTATTTGATTGGAGATTTACATTTCAACCCTGGCCTACTGATCTAACTTTGCTTAATTTTTAAATATCCATACAATTTGGCTATTTTAGTTAGAACAGACTATCCCAGCTATTTCTCTGGAAAATACATCCATAAATGTATTATGCAAAAGCAATTTTTCAAAACCTGGTATTCAAGTATTATAGCAAAAAAGACAATTGTTTTATAACTATATTAGAGCAACTAAACAGTCCATCTTACCCTTTGTGCATTCAGGAAAAGTTTGTGAATTATAATACCAGCAGGCCCTCTTCTGGCACCAAGGACTGATACTTCTGGTTGTTCCAGAAAGGAATTTACAAATCTGACAGCACAGAAAAAGGGGAGAGGAATACATCAGCAAAAGAAAAATCATTTTGCGCAGACTGTTTTAAAAACAGTAACACTGGAACACTAAACTGGAAGTTCTCAACTGACATTCACATTCAATAGAAAAAGTTTTCAATTGACATTCTAAATAAATGATTCAAGTTGTTTTATCTATGGTTGAAAATCTTTCTTGCAATTAATTTAATTCCCTTTAAGGGAATTTTATCTACTGTATGGTAGTTTATCAAACAAATCACTTACTTTTCTAGATCTTTGCGTTCTTCTTCTTTAGTGCATTTTTCTATTCCAAATTTTGCTTTTAGAGACCTTGCCCGAGCAATAGTAGCTTCCACATTCATAATTTGAACAATGATTTCCTGGGAAAAGATTAAAAAAACCATTTTCCTTACTTGTCATAAGCCACTTATTTCAAATATTTGCTCAAGCTTTTATCAGAGCTGGGTTCAATGGAATTTTCCAGGATCGCTCACTATCCCTCCTCACATAATTAAGACAATATGTATCCTCTTTTTTCCTGTGATTATCATAAAATATTTATTTGAAAGCTACATTTTAAAATTTTCTTTCTTGGATATTATTAGGAAAATGAAATTCCTTACTTCTAACTTTTTGTCTTCTGGATTTGGGAACCGAAGAACTTTACTGGAATGGCTGATTATCTGCTTAATTATCTTCTTTACTAAACCGATATCTTCCAGAGATTCTGTTGGGAGGGGAAAAGCCCATGAAGAACATTGTAGTAAAAGCAACCTATTTTTATTTGAAACGTACAGCCTGACTTGTTAACAGTTATTTACCTTCTTCTTTTACCTTGAGTACGGCTGCATGGATGATACAAGGAAGAAGATGCCTTGCAAGATCAGCTGGTTTCTGAATGGCTAAATAGTGTAGGACCTGAAGACACACTAAATCAATTAGATTGCCATAATCTTGCTGCAAAATTGACAACCATCTCTCAAGGTTTCAAAACTGTCGGTGGCCTCATGTTCTTTCTTAAACATTCAATCAAAATCCATTTTTCTCAAGTCTCTGAAGGGGGAGGGCTCACCATCTGAGGGTGTTTCTAAATTTATCAACTTTATCTTTTTTATTGAAAGAAAGCATAGCATGCTAGGTAGAAGAAAAGGTGATGAATGACTGGGACAAAAGCCAAGAAAGAAAAAATCACTGTACTTATTGCTTAAAAGAAAAACAGGCTGAAGGTCACTGTTATTTCATGTTCTTGTGAATATTTCATTTACAGGTTTCCATATTCAAAATGGTTGCCGTTTTAGGTGATTATATTTCCAAACGTAACATGCGTTATTCAATTCTTACTTTAAAAGTGACCTGCATAGTTGGCTACCATTATGAGCATCACTACAGAAATCCCATACAAATACATTACAACAAAAATAAACTAAGCTAATAAATGAAAGTGCCTCTAACAGACTTTCCACAGTCTATACTAGGATGGGCGCAATGGAAGCTTTCAGACTTTCCAGAATTAAAATGGAAATGTCTTAGGAATTCTCCTAAGCATCTTTTTACCTTTTCTGCCTCACGGGTGTCATCAAAAAGGCGCCTCTGTCTCCTGGCTGGAACGGGCTTTGCTGTTTCCCATGCTTCAACCCACATGTTACTTGGAATCCTCATTCGAGCGCTCAGCTCACCCTTGATGACTACACTCCCCTTTTCATCCACTGTTTCCTCTTCAATGTAATCCCGGGGCGAATACCATCTCACAAAATCTTCCAGACAACAACCAGGATTGGCAGCCTAAGAAGAACAAAAGGGGAGACGGGGGAGAACATGCTTATTTCTATATAGGCCACGGCTGACCAAACATTTGGCTTGTCTAGGCAGCATTGAGTGAAGAGGAATCAACCTGGGCCGCATATAAAATACATAATACAATTAATGCTCATAAATAACAAACTTTTTATTTTTTATCATCTTGTGGGTCGCAGGTTAGTCACACCTGATATGGACCTTCCAGACAATTCTTTTAAAAATAATAAGAGAGCATAAATGAAATAATGGTCAAAGGCACTACATATTGGCACTTTCATCTTTTAAAATGAAAACCTACCTTCCTAACATTGGAATTTTCAACTTGTTTCCTAACATCCTTACACATGATTATTGCTTCTAAATTTGCAAATGGCCAAATAACACGATATGAATTAGATCTGGGCTTGATTTTTTACAGTAAGCCCAACTTTTCAATGGCAAAATTATTCTGATCACTGGGGAGTTTGCAATGTATTTAAAATTAAGGCTATTTCAGAAATTGGAGTTCTTTAAAAGCTCAACTCTCTTCTGTACCTTGGAAGGGCAATCTGTAACCTTTCAGATATTCATGAATCCCTGATTCCTTCACAATTGATTTGGCAGGCTGGGACTGAGAGAACATTCCAACCCATTCCAAACTGGAAGGACACCATATCATGGATATAAATACAAATGTGTTTATCACCATTTTGTTCTTTAAAATAAATAAACAGGGTCCAGTCACCCTGACAGTACCTCAAATAGGGATTAAAGGGTTGTAAAAAGGGAGTTTAGTATAGGCTCCAACTTCAAATTCTGTATATTTCTGAAAGAAAAGGATGGGTCGTTGATTGCAATGGAACAATTCGAATTTTATGGTCTAGTTTCTCTTCAAGGGTTTCTGATTTTTAATATTGTGCCAAAGAATGTAAACTACAAATAAGTGTTAAAATATAATGGCTGCTGTAATATTTAACATTAATACTGGCATTTAACTTCTCCTTCCTTCAAGTTCCAATTAAATTATACTTAATTGACAAAAAAGACAGCCAACCAATCCATAAACATACTTGTATCCAAATAAGAATAATTTGGATGAACAAGCATATAAAAAAAGGATGAGAGGGAGAATGTTGATGAATATTAATACAGGCAACTGTGTTCACTGGCAATGAATACATTTTCCTGAACAAAAACCCAAGTAACAAACATGTTAAAGAACCTACCACATTTCTCATTTACAGCATGTCTAGTGCTGATGGCAGTAGAACAAAGACTATGAAAGAAAAGAGGAAAAATCCTGCTAAATATGCTGTCTGATATTTATGCTACTGTATAGGTAGTCCTCGACTTACAACCATTCGTTTAATCACGGTTCAAAGTTACATCAGCACTGAAAAAAGTGACTTATGACTGTTTTCACATTTACATCCTCTTAGTCATGTGATCAAAATTCAGACACTTGGCAACTGCTTCATATTTATGACAGTTGGAGTGTCCCAGATTCATCTTTTGCAATCTTCTGACAAGCAGTCAATGAGGAAGCCAGATTCACTTAACAACTATGGCAAAAAAGCTCGTAAAATGGGGCAAAACTCGCTGAACATCTGTCTCGCTTAGGAGCAGAAAATTTGGACTCAGTAGTGGTTATAAGTCAAGGACTGTCTGTATTCATTTTACGATGACCCTAACAATTTGTACCTACTTTGAAAGATTCCATATCAGAGAGCAAACAAGCACTTTGCATGCGAGCTCGAAGATGAGCTCCTTCTGCTGACGTTCCCAGCTTGGCCAATACTTCGGACTGTTCTTCTAACAGATCTTCTGTCATAGGCGCTGGTTCCTGAACAAGTAGAGAGTAATTCCTGTTACACTTGTCATTTTTTCTCAACTTAGGGTTGAAAAATAACACTTGTTATTTTTCTTCAACCTGGGGTCCCTGAACCCCTTGGGGTCCATGTTAAGTTGCCAGGGGTTCCGCAGACAGGTCAAGAAAAAATTGGAAAAAGTAATATATATGAATTGTCCATTAGTAATTAGATGAATCTGTGGGAATGGGGCCCGCCATATAGCAATGACATTTTTGGGGGTCCACAGCTTGAAAAAGGTTGAAAATCTCTGCATTAGTGAACAAAAAAATTGAACAAAAGAATTGAGTGTGGCTTCCACATGTTTAGAACCTGTTATTCAACCTCTGTATTCCAAAGCCAGATAAGTCAATACAAAATCTGATAAGTTTCTGAATGCAAATACAATTCAGCCATTTAACAGTGTTTGCATAATAGGAAACAGGAGAAGACAAAGGAAGGTGATAGGACTATACCTATTGGATAAATTCGCTTGAATTAAGACAACTTCCTGATTGCAAGAACAGTCCAGAATTGCACAAGTGGTGGGCCAAAAGGGGCAGTAACTGGTTATCCAACTTCTAAAGAAATAAAAATAAAACCAATTTCCACCATAATTCATTTCACGAATGTGGTATCTTTTGCTTTTTAATACATAAAGAAAGAGACCTGGGAAAATCCAATTTGGTCTAATAGTTAAGACACCATCCTAGAAACCAGGAAACTGGGTTCTAGTTCCACCTTAGGCATGAAAGCCGGATCTCTGAACGTGGATCAGTCACTCTTTAAGCCCCTTAAGTCAGGTGGTCAATCCCTGTTATAACCAGTGGATCAACACTCAGTTGATCTGAAAATAGTGAACCCTGCACTTGTGGAAAAATGCTAGAAAGAAAAAAATATGGCCGCTACAACAAATTCTGTTCTATTCCATTTATTTATACTTTTATACTTTCCATACTTGTTACCACAATTTTGACATCTGGACATGGAAATTGATTCTCTATGCCTTTCTATCACTAAGAGGCTAGCTTTTCAACACTCCAAAGTTACTTATGGCTCCAATTACTCAGTGGATTGAGGGACTGATAATATTCACAACTTATGAATGTTTCATACAAAGAAAGGCTATGGACCATTAAAATGATATACAGGAATGCGTTACTGAAACAGTTATGTAAAACTTTATATAGATGAGAAGCCCATACAGGTATTCCTCCACTTACAACCATTTGTTTAGTAACCGTTCAGGTTATAACGGCCTTGAAAAAAGAGGACTTTTTGGGGGCATTTGGCAACTGGCATGTATTTATGATAGTTGCACTGTCCCAGGCTCATGTGATCACCATTGGTAACCTTCCTAGCTGGCTTCAGAAAAGCAAACTCAATGGGGGAAGGCAGATTTGCTTAATTACCAAAGTATTCACTTAACAATTGTGGCAAAAAAGGTCATAAAATGACCTTTCAACAATTGTCTTGCTTAATAACAGTTCAAGTGTGGTTGAAGTTGAGGTATATAATTTTGCTGCTGACATTGTTTTCCTTTGCTTTTCCCTTCCCTTTTAAAATTTGGTTAAAAGGAGAAAGCACTGTAAAAGAGTTACCGCACATAAAACTGTACAGCTCATCTCCCATGCTGATTCTGAGTGATAATCATATTGAATTTTTTTAAAAAAAAATCGAGACAAAATTACATCTGTGAGAGAATCGAATCAATTATTAAATACTGTTCATGTCTAACAAACCTTTGCAGCTCCTTTTGATCTTCCTCTGAAATGGAATTGAACTAGGAGAAACCAGAGAGGCAGGAATATTTGTAAATGTTACTCGCTCACCTGGGTTACTGGCACATAGAGAGGCTGTCCAGGATGAAGCAATTTCATACTGCCATACGGATGCAGACGGCCCTCTGGCTTTAAAGCTAGTGTCTCTTTACTACTATCTTTTGCAATCCCTTTTTTCCCGCCTTCTTGTCCATTTCCTTTAAGCTCCTCTGTGTCACTCAGGCATTCAAAAAATTCTTCTTCACTGTCACTCCAAGATTCCCAAGATTTCCCCACTTCTCCTTTTTCTTTATCACTCTCTTTTGGATAGTCTCGATCCGGCGTGTCTTTTTGCTTTTCCAAATTAATCCTTTTCCCCTCATCTCTTGCTTTCTTTCTTTCAATGCAACAATTTAACATCTGAAAAGCAATCAAACTTCCATCAAGCACACTGAAAATCTAGGGGTCAATGTTAGCAATGGGTATTTTCACAATGGCAATGTTTTATTCACATATGCAAGAGAAGCCAGAAGGTAGCCTGAATTCAAATGTATTATTGCAAACGACAGCATACGTCTTCATATAAATCCTTATCACAAATTTATAAACTGCCTCCAATCTTTACAATTCTGGAGGTACACAGTAACTGATCACCATTTTTCAAATAAAGATTAATACAGAAAAAAGCATGGGCATTTGAAAGATTTACCTGGAGTTTCTGATGTAATAAACAACATCTCAGATCAGGAGCACTGCCGGTTAACCTAAAAAGTGATTATATTTGTATTACTATAGCAATAGAAAAATAACTGCAAGACATATAGATGCTGCCACTTTGGCAAAAAGCATATCCAGATAGTCTTCAACCTATGACCACAATTGACTCTCAAATTTCCACTGTAAAGCAAGATAATTGTTAGGTGACTTTTGCCCCATTTTATGACCTTTCTTGCCACTGCTGTTCACTGCAGTTGTTAAGTTAATAATACGATTATTAAGTGAATCTGGCTTCGCCACAGACTTTGCTTGTGAGAAGGTTGCAAAAGGTGATCACAAGACTCTGGGACATAGCAACTGTCATAAATACAAGCCAGTGCCCAGTGTCCGGGTTTCCATGGGGATGCTACAATGGCCATATGAAAAAATGGTCACAAGTCGCTTTTTTCAATGCCATTGTAAGTTTGGTCACTAAAAGAATGGTTGTAAGTCAAGGACTACCTGTATAACTTGTCACCAACTTAAATTAAAACCTTTGTGTCACAGTCTAGCAATCCTTTGAACATTTCTTTGCAAATAACAAGAAGACTCAGATTCTTCATCATTTATTAATCAAATCCCCCTTGGAAAACTATTTTAGGCTAATTAGAATCTCCTTCTGAGCAATCTAAATAGATGATACAAATGCATCCAGCTTTTTTTCCTTATGTTAAATAAAAGAAACCAGCTGTGAATAATTTTTTGAGATGGCAATAACATTTCACTCTCTCATCAATTTAACTATGAGGAGCATAGAAAATTATTGATTTACTGTTAGTAATAACTTAATAATAGGCCTAAAACTCACCCTGGGATGAAGAAGTTGTTTTCCCATCTATAGCGCATTTCCAAGACAAATTCCTGCCAGAGATGTGCAACCCCTTTTACTCCGCCATGATAAAAGTTGATCATACAAAGACAAAGGGCCAGTTTGTAAGTTAGACTGTCTGAAGGAGCAGATTTGAACTGGATGTAGAGATTCTACATACAATGACAAATGAAAAGAATCTATGTAACAATATTAAACTCGTGTAGAATTGTAGAATTTAGTTTTAACATGCACAGTTGTTTTCTTTAAACCAAGCCATTATGTGCTTTTGGAAAGCCATCCTAATCAAACCCGTGAAATTTGCTTTTCATTTGAATTAAAGTAATTAAAATCTGGTACATGTTTTTCGCATTTGAACTTACAGAGTCTTCGCTATCTGGGGGTGGAATGCTTCCTGTTGAAGTATTAGTTCTAGCTTCTGATCCATCTGCTGATTTGTCAACAGCATCAGGGAATAAATACTAAAAAGAAAAATACGTAGCTTCAGCTTTCACCAGGCATTAAATATTAGCATTACATTATTCTTCTGCTATGAAGCTATCAACAACACAATTTGTTTATCAGCCAATGAGATTAATAAGAGCATCAATCTGATCTCAAAAGCTGAATGCCTGACAGCAACCTCACTGGTGGTTTTTTTTAAAACTGAGCCTTCTATGCTTTTTCATGACAATGCAAGATATTTAGCAGCAATCCATTTTCAATGTGCGACTGCTAGAAGATCTCAATCTCCAGAAAAAGGTCAGATTTGTTATTCTAGTGAGTCACCAAAGTCACTCTTGGCTCAGATAATTTATAACTCATCATACAATGTAACGTACCATGAGAATAGTATTCAGGACTTCATTATTTAAAGGGGATTCATCTATGCCTCTGTGCTTACGAATTTTTTTCTTTGCAGTGTGAACCATATTTGTCACAGACAGTTTATGGATTGGGACTGGCGCTGGTTCTGTAAGCTTGGACAAAGCATGGCTTATATCAGCATCTACAAAATATCAAGATTTGGCAAAAAAAAGTCAGTGATCTAAATTAGATCATTTTTAGCAAGCAAGCAAGCACAAAGCTACAAAGTTGGTTTATTAAATCTAAAATACTCTCTGCTACTTTTCAGAATTAAGTTACACTCATCTTAAAAAGTAACTGGGAACACCTGCCAAGTGTGCAAGTGAGGTCAAAGAGATGACATTAAAATGGTCAAAATTACTTGGCAGTAAAGCTTAAAAATAAGGGGAAAAATATAGAAAAAGGGCATTGATACAAACAACATTATAATTAGTCCTCCCTTAATGATGGTAACTGAGACCAGAAATTCCATTGCTATGTGATATGGTTGTAAACCACAACATTAAACAAATCACTGCAAGCCAATAAATGAGAATGTCACATGATCATCATTATTGATTTCCTGGCGGCTTTCTCCATTGACTCTGCTTATAAAATATTGACAAAGGTCATAAAATGCAATCATATGACCACTGAATATTGTAACTTTGTAACTCCAAGCCAAGTGTCATGACATTGCAACTGACATTGCTACAAGGACCAATTTTAAGTATTGATTATTCAGTGGTTGCTAAATCGGGTCTACACATATTCTGCTGAAAGGATTGCTTTAAAAAGCTGACATGCTTCTTATCCAATAGCTCACATAAATTGTTACTCATTGTTTTATTAAATGCTATTTAAGTATTTTCACAAATCCAAGTGTCCTAACCTTTAATTGTTTTAGAAAAACTATGAATTTTACCTTTCCCTTCTTCCTCAAATGCTGATCTTCCAAGAATCTCATCAGTTGATTCTTTCCGGCGACATAATTTGTAAAATTCAGTAACAAAATCACCTGCAAGAGGAAATAGTCATGCAGATACTTTACTGCTTTCCACAAAGGCATACTCAATATGAATAATATTGGGATTTAGTAGAAAAGGTATTTCCTTCTATCATACCTATAATTGGTAATTTACATTCAATGCTAAAATTAAACTATTGGCACAATGGGAGGGCTTTAAACTTCATATCATAAGAGTAACGAGAATTTAAGATGCTAGCATAAATATAAAAACATTGTACCACTACCATTAAAAAGATAACTAGAATTAGGTTTTTAAAATGTTACAATTTTGTTGGAAAACGTGTATTCAAATTCCTTGTGTGAGTCCAATCACACTTGGCCAATAAAGAATTCTATTCTATTCTATCCTATTCGTCAATGTTGGGTGAAGAATCAACTGAGTGTGTCATTTTAAACCTGAAACAAAGTATGTTCAGGTTCACATTGCCTTCTTGGAAATTTGTGAGCTTTCTAGATAAGACATGCCACTAAGAATTAATATAATTTATTGCTACCCCAGAAGTTGAAACCCACATATGAATATTTAAGTATGGCAAATGAAGTATGTCTAATGTTTAATTTTTAAAGAATTCAAATTTTACATTCAAAACATTTCGGTGCTATTTTTTCTGAAATATGAACATTGTAATTATTAAGAAAGACATAGAAACTTAGGATTGTTTTTACTGCATTCTTTATCACCAAACCTACACAATTTTTTTAGTGTAACATATTGCTATATCAGTTTCACATCTTGCTGTAATAATTTGAAAGGAAAAAAAAACAGAGGATAGAATAAAGTTCTGGAATGCTTACTCAATAAACACTGTGGATTATCAGCTTTTTTGACCCTCACAGACCACTGAGGTGCTTGAGCAGGATCCAAGTCTCTAAAAAAATAAATTAAAAAAAAGTTAACTTTGTTTTGCCCAAACACTGAAAAGCATTCTTGAGTGAAAACAGCAAATTTTGATAATGATCTTTAGCATACACTGACAAAATAAAATAAATCCCATTCCCCATCTTTTAGGTGGGCTCACTCTGCCTTTTTTGACTAATGTGGTTATTTTTACAATCTAAAAAGTGCAATAGCTTGTCTAGAATATTTTGAATTAGAGCATTTTCTGAAAATATTCCCTAGGTTAATTAGTCAAATTAGCATATTAGTCTCAATGTCTGTAGTGGATTTCTGAGGCCCCCAGGATGGTAAACAGAAGGACCCAAACCTCCATTCCCAGGAACTCCTTGGGTCTTCACTCCTGTTACAATTTCTTCTAGGGTAGCAGCTTGGTAGTTCCTGCTGCCACTATTCTACCTTCCAGGGAATGACTCACCTGGAAATCATTCCCTAATTCCAGGGGAGGGGAAGGCTCAGATTCTATGCTGCCTTTCTTGTGATTCTAGCTCAATTTCTTAGAACAATCATTTGAAAAGCAGCTTTCGCTCAATTCTGAAACTTTTCCTAAAAGAAAAAACAATTCCTAAGTATTAGGAAGAACTTAGTGTTGGTGTAGGTCTTTCAAGAATAGACTGCTTGAAGTACACCATGGTTTTATGTTAGATCATAACTGATCAATACTTTCTACTTTGTTTCCATTAGATTCTTTCACAAAAAAATATTCAAATAAGCAAAAAAGTGTTACTACATAATGCATTTTATCCAGAATGAATGGATTCCACTGCATCTCTTATTAAACAGATATACATTCACATTAGCAAAATCAAACTTAATATTATTACAAACATTACTACAATGCTCATCCTATAGCAAGCCTTGTTAATTAAAATATAAAACTTAAATACAATTTTAATTATATTTATGTTAAGGGAAATGGAAAAGTCTGGTTAAAATATAGTTCTGGAATTCTGAACTATAAAATCTAATCAAACAGAAAAGTATGTACTTACGAATAAACATCATTGTCCACAATTATGCCCTCTGTTAAATGGGGCCATATAGTTGCTAAATGAAGTTCACTGGAAGAAGAAGCATTACTTGTGTAAATACTTTTGAAATGATAACAAAACAGCCATTAGCATGGATCCAAACTTAGACTAATGAGGTAAAACCTAATAGTGCAGGAGAGGGTATCTCAAGATCAAAACTATTTAATGATCAAATATTGCCTGAAATTGATGGTATGATTTTGTATCACTTTGTGGGGAAATGATACATAAGCCTAACCTACACTTAGCATCATCCTTGGAAGAAAATAAGGGAGAGAAAACCCTCCCAACCAAAATCTCTGCATTATGTGTGACCCACCTATCATACCCCCTAATTATTAAGCATGGTACCAGAAGACTGTCCATCACTATAATGACTGAACTGCAAAAAAAGCATATCCCAATTGGTTGTAGCAAAGATAAGCAAATGACTTATAATCCAGCTTTTAACCGTCTATGGAAATCCAAACATACTATTTTACATGTACCGATGTTTATTCCTTAAAACATGCAGATGACACCCAACATTTTCTTATCACTCACTGAATAATTTTAAAGAGAATTTACACATGTCTATTCATTGCCATAATAGCATTGTCATATTTGCATTCTCTAAATTGTGAATTTACAGACAAAATAGATCTGGTAACTTTAATAAATGGATAGTAATTACATGTTCAGAGACTTATTAAGCACCTTACTATATGTTACACAATGTAGTTGCATAAGCAACAGTTTGGTTAAAAAGACTTCTGAAATAATAAAAAAGTCTTACCTTATAGGATCCTCACAGGCACCAAACGGTAACTTTCCAAATTCTAGGCCTCCAACTTCACCTCCAACTAAAGCATCTATATCTATTGGCAAAACACAGTTATGTTCATACGGTTTTTATATAAAGGTATGTAGGTACGTATATTATTCAACATTAAATATTTAATATTCTAATTTCTACCACCTGAAGAATGGATGATATTGTCACAGCAAACCAGTATGAATATCTTAGACACAAAAGTTTAATCTTCCACTTAATATCTATCTCACCTTTAAAGAGGAACAGCGGGATGAAGAAATGAAAAAAAGTTTCATACAATTTCTACACAACCTCTTCTTGAAAAAAGTTCAGATTCTTCAATTTGCAATCATTAGCATTATGGAGATGGTAGTAGAAAATATGTACAGATAATCCTTGATTTACGAACACAAAATTTCTGTTACTGAGACAGTTGTTACGTGAATTTCCCCACTTTTCTTGCCACAGTTGATAAATGAATCACTGCAGTTGTTAAGTTAGCAAACAGTTGTTAAGTGAATCTGACTTCTCCATTAACTTTGTTTCTCAGGTCGCAAAAGGTGATCACATGACCCCGGGGCACTGCAAACGTCATAAATACTAGCCAGTTGTCACATGTACAAATTTTGATCATGTGACCATGGGGTTGCTGTAACGGTTGTAAGTGTGAAAAATGGTCATAAGTAACTTTTTCAGGGCCATTGTAACTTCAAACCATCACTAAATGAACTACTGTAAATTAAGGACTATCTGTATTAGATTATTGAGCAACTAAATCCACTACAAAGAATGAAGATGAATCCCAATACATGTGGTAGTCTGCTAATGTAATAATGAAGACATTTTACAGCCAGTTCTCAATTTAAAAGTATAATTTAGAATAAATTTTGGGCATTATTTTGCAGTGGTTTTTTCCAGGTGTTTAGGTGGTTTTTTAGCCAGAAATCAGAAGCAAAATGTTGCAGTGAAAAATATAATAAACTGTGACATGACTGTGGGATGGTGCAAATGACCATACAGGTGAGTCAGCTGCCAAGCGCCCAAAATGCAATCATGTGAGCATGAAGGGTGTGTGTGTGTTCATCATAACTTTGAAAACAGTTCATAATTACCTTTGGGAGTCCCTATCATAACTTCAAATGGTTGTTAAGAAACTGATCATAATTCAATAACTAGCTGTGTATAATGTTATTATTTGTAATACTAGACAGTAATACAGAGGATATAAATAATACAGTTAAAAACTTATCTGAGGGGTCTGAATGACACGGTTTAAAACCCCTGTGCAAAATGACACTGGTTCACATAAAAAGGCATCAGCTCACTTTACTTGAACCAAGCCACATAGCAGTGAAAAGATGTGACAGGGAAGTGTCTACAAAGTGAAAATCAAGCTCACATATCAACAGTCAGAAGAAAATCTAGAACAATTTCTTTACACAGATCCAACACAACAGAAAAAAATCAGGAAAAGCATCTCTCGAGACATGTCCAAAATTCTTTCCCCAAACCTTCAGATGTGTGGATTTTAATTCCTTGAATTCTCCACGTGAAATTTCTGAAAACTGAACACTCAGGTCAGAGAAGCCTAAATTCTGTTATTTCTTTTTGAGTTTTTTTATGCCAACCATAGATGTTTAAAAAGGTTTAACATGGAGATTGATGACAGCAGGCTCTACTACAGTGAATCAAAGGTTTCAACCAACTGAGAGTTCAACCAATTCTGCACAATATACACAAGAAGTAGGTCAGGTATGGAATGGCTGTCAGAATATGGAAACTGTGATGGATTTGATTCTTACAACAGCAGCAGCCAAGAAACCCATGACAGAAAGCTGTTAACTATATTGACTTTGGGAATTTATGTTATTATGATGCAGCAGGTAATGAAATTACCTCTAAAAAGGCAAAGCCTTCTTGGTATTTACTATCAACAGAAGGATATTATTAAAAAAAAATTCTACTGCTGTGAAATTCTTTTATTTGTGGCATTGCTATTAGAATTCCAACACTAAAATTTGGAGTCTATTTTATATTTTGAACTTAGGGGGCGGTTTAATAATCAAGATTGCAAAATTATAGAAGACAATATTTGTAGCTCAAGGCTAAATTATGAGATCCTTGGTACTCTCTGAGCTTGGTTGTTTTCTTGCAAACATTTCATTACCAAACTACGTACCATCAGCCACTGATGATATTATCTAGTTTATCTACCTTGGTATGAAATGTCTGCAAAAAAACAACCAAACTCAGAGAGCACCAAAGACCCCACAAATAAAATTATTCTCTGATACTGTGTTCTACAGTGAGGAACAAAAGTCTTTTTTTTTCTCTTACCCTAGCCTCAAAGCACCTGTCATATATTTAATAAATGTTAAACTTTTTATTTTATTTGTCCTATAAACAGAACAGGAGAAAGATATAAAGAATTTTTGTTGCATATTTCTGATCTACTTTTGTACTAAACTCCCTAACATGAAATTATAATACAAATAAATCAGTTTCCTACCTGGAGGTTGTTGAGGCCAGAAATACTGCTGCCAATCTTGAAGTATATATGTAAGTCTAATACTTATATTAATTGGAGGAAGTGGGGTTAATGGGCAGCCCTGGAAAATATACCAATAAGAGAAGTTACAAATAAATGTGAAGCCCAAAACATTAGCCATTTCTTAACTTTTGTTTTAACCCAGATAACATAACAGAAAATATTTCTGAAGGATATTTCTTCAAAATTGTATATGAATACATTTTGCAATCAGCTGAATTCTATCAACGTCCTTCTGAACCACTTTAAAGTTCAAACTAGGGCTGGTTCACAAAAAATGTATCTCTTGTGAGCTATTTGCTGAATGTTTGCCCATCACTCAAACAGCATTTTATTTGAAACGCCACAATTTGTGAGATGAAAGACTTTCCCCGGGCATTGGACTTGTGACAGAGAACAATACAAGTCATTTTTAACCATTCTGTACATCTATTGAAGTGAAAAGGCAGACCTTTAAATTTTGAAACCTTTCCCCACTTATACTGTTCATATTTAATCAGATCAAAAAGGAAATAAAAACCAATGAAAATTAAAGTCTTGAATAAATTAAAAATGGTACCTGATATAGCACAATCCTCAAAAAGATTTAATCTGCATGGCATTCATAACCTCATCTAAAGTGGCCTATTCAAAATACAAGTAGTCTTTGCTTAATGACCATTCATTTAACAACTGCTCAGTTACCATAGCACGTGGTAACATGCAATTAGTCCTTGCATTTATAACCATCACAGTATCCTTGAGATCACATAGCAACCGAGTAAGTCATTTCTAACCCCCTCAACAGAGAAGGGGGCAGAAGATTGCAAGTTGTGGTCAAGTGATCTCTCACTTAATGACCATGGCAAAAAGGTTGCAAAGACAGGTACAGTTACATGGTGCTTCACTTAATGATCACACTGTTTAACAACTTATTTTACTGTGGTTGTAAATTGAGAACTAACTGTAGCACAAGAGTTACTGCACTTGCAAGTATGCGGGGCTGCCACAAAGAAGAGGAGATCAACCTATTCTCCAAAGCACCAGAAGGCAAGACAAAAAGCAATGGATGGACACTAATCAAGGAGAAGCAACCTAGAACTAAGGAGAAATTTCCTGACAGTGAGAACAATTAATCAGGGGAATGTCTTGCCTTCAGAGGTTGTGGGTGCTCCAACACTGGAGGTTTTTAAGAAGAGAAAGGACAGCCACCTGTCTCAAATTGTATAGGGTTTCCTGCTTGAGTAGGGAGCTAAACTAGAAGACCTCCAAGCTCTATTCTGAATGATTGTTTTGAGAAGACCATTTGGGGCATCTTATGCGGACACAAACTATACTCACAATCTTAGATTTGAAGATGTCCAACAATCCAGATAAGTGACTATACTGACTGGGTACTTTGCGAAGATTAACCATTTCAAAATCAGTTCTGACTCCAGGACCTTGACACTCCCCAACATACATTTTCCGGTTTCTGGAATGAATGTGCACAAATACTGGCACCTGGCTGAAAAATATTGAAAATGTTTTAAAATAAAGATGATTGTATTTTTGGAGGACTATACTGATTAAAATCACCAATGTAGAATTTTGGAGGGGGAAAACCACACTGAAAACTCAGCAAAGAAGCAACTTTATGCAATTTCTATTTTTTGTCTCGTTTCTGTAAGCTAGTAAAACAAGGCTCTTCACGTGCATCTACTTTGTTACAATAGCTAAATGCAGGGTTATAAAACCTAACTTTACCAGTGTATATAAACAGAGATCAAGCCCTTCCAGGGATCAAGCACTCCCTTCCATCACTCAAGACATTATTTAGTTGTATAATTAAACATCTGAACAAAAACAACCAAGCTCAGAGAGTACCAAGGACTCCAGTTCAACCCTGAACTACAAATATTCTCTTCTATTGGTAAAACTTTACTTACCAGCCTGTGTTACCCAATGCAATAGAAACTGAACTCAGAAGGAGATTACATTTGGATTCGCTAAGAACTGCCTCATTGCATGCTGCTGGTGCAATAACTACAAGTTCACGCAAGCCATACCTAGAACAAATGAAATATTCCACTCAATGAAGATTTCAACAATTAAGAGTATTAAAATGCAATCTATAGCTCTCACTATTATTTAAATATTAAAACAATGATCTCTTTGCTAAGTCCTGCTTAAGATTTGTCTTACATGATGCTACATCAAACAAAACCATTATCTTAAGAGCAAAGCTCTTTTTGATATCTTGCTTTTCATGACAGAAATAATTACAATCTATAAAATGTATTATTTAATTATAAGAAAAAAATTCTTACAACTAATTTCTTAAATTAAAATGTAAGATTTTAAATAACAGACATACCATCTTACTAGACAGTGGGCTTTAGGAGGGAAATCATTGTTCATGCATAGAAGATCTTGCATAGCAACAGGAAGAGCATCTGTTAAACCATTAAAGATGAAACCATTAAGTCTTTAAGGTTTCAATCAGGAAAAAGACTTAGATTAAAAGTAGCCAAGTTGGATAAATTGATTTTTAATCAAGTTTAAATGAACAATTTAATTAAATAAGATATTAGTTTAATTCTTTTACAATTGTAAATACTACTTTTTCTCTTAAATATACTTTCACAACTACTAAATATAAAAATAAGCATATTAGCCTGTGGTTCTGATTTTGATTCCTTTGAGTCAGTCCGTTCCTGACCAAGTCCTTGCATTTTTCTTCTGCAAGATTTTGGAAGTGGTCTGTCATTGCTAGGACTGAGAGGAACTGGACCAAGGTCATCCACTTGGTGTAGTTTGATACCAACTCAAACTGGGACCAAACTACACCAATTCAGTCTTTATCAACCTATATTTTTGTCTCTTCAATAGTCTAATGAAAATGAAAGTTGATATCATTTTTTAAAAAAATTACTATATATCTATACGCTCCTTTAATGAGCAACCTATCAAACATGCAGTTTATTACAGAGTATGATACTGTCTATAAGTACTAACTTCATAATGTATCATATTAAAAAAGTGATGTGAGCTGCCCAGAGTCACTTGGCACGGAGACAACAGCATATAAATTTAATAAATAAAAAGTACACGCTATGAGTTAAAGATTATTTCAGCACCTGAAAATACCCACCTTCTACTAGTTCATCTTTTGCATTTTTAATACTTGATTTTTGGACTAGATAATGATGTGTCATAGAGAATCGAAAATCAGCAAAAGCAATTTCATCAGATTTTTCTTCCCATGTTTCAGTGGTATATACACCCTATATATCAGACATAATTATGTGATCAGAAAAGCTATCTGAAATACGTTTAATCACATTTCATAGGAAACACCATAGTAAAAATCCACAGGTATTTTTATAAATACCTTCATTCAAAGAAATATTCTGCAAAATCTAACAAAATAGAAATATAATTTCATTTCTTTCAACCACCATTGGCTCATGTTCCTAGCCTATTAATTAGTATTTTTATTTGTACATTTGTTTCAAGTAGATATAAATGATTTTAAAAATAAAAATCTTTCCTTTAAATGTTTGATAAAAGTCAACACATCTGAAAGACACAATGAACAAATATAATCATATTCTCTTACTATATGGAGAAGAAATACAAATTTTAAAATCCTGGCAACTGATCTTCCTATAAAGGTCAAGAGACAAAAAAAGAATCTAAAGTGATTTAAAACACAAAGGAAGAGTAGCCTCAATATAAAAGCAAGCTGAAGGAGATAGGGACTGGAAATGAAACAAGTTAAAAGTATTTCTGCAGTCTTAATAGAATTAGTATTATCTATTTATGTAAAAAAATTTCCTAACTAAATGCCAAATGATGCAGCCACAAAATTAAGCATCACTGGGATAACTACATTTACTTTGCATATGCAGCACCTTCAGATTAGTAAATATTTTTATACAATAATTTTTTTCTTCTTGGAGACTGTCTTTGCTGTTCAAAACTTATAATGGGCTTTTCAAATTATCATTTGATCAAAAATATTATTACATTATGCCAGTTTATGTAGCAAAACAAAGCAAGTAATATTATACAAAAATAAATCTATATCATGAAATAAGGTAAATATGTAGAAGATAGTAAAAAGCAATTAAAAGGACTTGTTTAAGGACAATTTTCAACTCTTTTGATGTAGTACTTCATCAACATAACTTAGTAGATGTTAGTACAATACATCCTACCCAGTATAGGAAATACAATACAGAGATTTTTGGATAAAATATAAAAAGAAGAAACTGTGAAATGTATAAATAATCCAGGGGGAAATTACCCTGAGTATTGATGGAGAAATAATGTTGACAGTTATTCCATCATATCTACTTATATATCAGCAGAGGAAATTCTCTTAATTGACAAAAATTATATAAAAGGACAAACACTTTGCTAAATGCGTACAAGTAACAGCAGCAAACACTATTTGATATATCCACGTTGCTGATGACATTTTAATGAAAGTCACATCAATGAGCTGAAACATGCCACTTAAATCTTGGATTCAGAAATACAAGTAGAAACCCAATTTTAACAGCAGTAGCTTTTTCTGCTGATATAGAAGGATCTTTTCTTCCTCTAGTGTAATATAGTTAATATCAAAATTGTAGAATATATTTCTTTTCAAACTCTGTATAAATAGGAAGATAGATATGAAAACTATGTCCACCACCATTTAAAATTTCTTGTGAATTGGGTAAATTTTGTTTTATATTAGTAGTATTTATAACTAATATAGCAAATTCAAATGTGTATGTACTTATCTATATATATAAAAATGTAGAGGCGTTTGTGCCTGGTAAGTGATCCCGGAAAGTACTGAACCGATTGGGTTCAGACTTTCCGGGACTGTCGGCATACCCTGTGCGCTGGTTCCGGCCTATCACTTACCTCGCCATATGTCCGGGACGGTCGGCCAGACGGCCGCGACCGACGTGCCAGGGCGCCCACGGGCGCCACCGGCCACCGAACGCCCACGCGCCTGCGCACAAAGGCAAGGCCGGCTGGGACACGGCAGGCCCTCAAGCCGCCCACGCCAGCGCGCCTGCGCACGCCCGCGTGCCTGTGCACGAAGGAAAGGCCGACCGGGACGGGCAGGGCCTTGAGCCGCCCACGCCAGCGCACCGGGGCACTGCCGCAAGACGGAGACAATCAGGCCGGGCCCGGTGGCAGTGGGAGGGCCAGCGGCGGTGGCGGGGCATCGGCGGCCGCAGCCCGGGCATCGCCGGCCGTGGCCCGGGCATCGGTGGCCC
>JANHFO010009147.1:163547-180461 GCA_032468095.1 Pareas carinatus | reverse complement strand
CCCACTCAGAGGCGGTGGTGAAATCCGTGATCTCGAACACGTCGGACTCCGGCTGTGGAGAAAAGAAAAGAAAAGAAGCGGCAAGTGAGGCACCAAGAAGAGGGTTAAAAAGCACCGGCCCCGCAGCGCCGCTTTCCCGCTAGCCCGAAAGGGGTACATGTCTGTGTGTGTGTGTGTGAAGGGGGGGATTCAACCGGCGAACGGACCTCACTGTCGGCCGCCATCTTGAGAAGCGGCGCCCCGAAGGGCATGATGGGAGGGGGGGCCAGTCGGCGCGCGGCATCCAAGGGCGGGGCGAAGAGAGGAAGCATCTCACCCTGAGACTCTTTGGATTCTTTTCATTTTCAATGGTTGGGTCGCCGAATTGTGTGTGGCTGGCTGGGTATCTGTTTCAGGCTTGGGATGAGGAAGGCCTGTGGGAATAGTCCCGGGCGGTCCCTTTTGTGTTGTCAGTAAAACTGCAGGACTGTGTGGTCAGCTACTGGCGCTCCCTTCACAGACGGTCCTGATTTTTAGCTTGTGGCTGCAAAGATGAGCAGATCGGGTGGTGCAGGGAGCGGTGGGGTACTGAGAGAGCAAGAGGAAAAGGAATCGCTCCAGCTATAGGGCATAAAATCCTCTGGGAATTTAAGGCAGGGTGTACGGGCAGTCCTCAAGTCCTTAAGCCCCACAGTTGAGCCCAACATTTATGTTGCTAAGTCAGAAATTTGTTAAGTGAGCCCCCTTTGACGATTTTCTGGCTACATTTGTTAAGTGAATCACTGCCGTTGTTAAATAAAATGAAATCATTTAAAATAAAAAAACAATGCAGTTGTTAGTAACCTGGTTGTTAAGTGAATCGGGTCTCCCCATTGGCTTTGCTTGTCAGAAGGTTACAAAAGGAGATCACGTGACCCCGGGACACTGTAACCGTCATAAATATGAACCGCTTGCCCAGCGTCTGAATTTTGATCACATGGCCATGGGGATGCTGCAACAGTCCTTGGTGTGAAAAATGTCAGTCACTTTCAGTGCCACTGTAAATGGTCACTAAGCGAACTGTTGTAAGTCAAGGACTACCTGTACATTGTTTCCTCCGCACCTCATAAAATCTCAGAGTTTCTGTGGCTGGCTTTAAGCCATTCTGGGAGCTTCTGCAGTGAAGGAGAGATGGACCCTGAGGCAAATGGAGACCAGGCCCTGGGTGCTCTGTTTTTCTCTGTGCCCACCTCCATATCTGAAGAAGTGACTCAGACACTAACTACATCTAATTGCCTTTTATCAATGCAGACCTTGTTTGAATTCAGATCTTAAATGGCAAGGAATCAGCCAGTCTGGGACTATTATTTTTTTTTAAAAAAATTAACTCTTGGAATGCAATTAAAACAAAAGCTACAGAGAATAAAATTTAAAGTGATTAAAGCAGGGGTCCCCAACCTATGGCCCGTGAGGTGTTTGCAATTGGGCTGTGGAAATGGCTGGCAAGCGCATGCATGCGCATCCTCACTTGCGCAAGTAGTGTGCAAGTGCATGTCCGTGCACACTCCATTTGTGTTAGTGGCAGGCGTGCATGCACACTGCTCACATAAACAGCTGTGTGTGCTTGCCATCCCCTCCCTCCTCATGCTGCTTTGCAAAGCCAGAAACATTGGGGAATTCTGGATTAAACAATATTCACCAAAAATAAATAAGGATCATAGGAATAAAATTATGTACTACGATTGTGAAAACTAAGATCTTGACAATGTCAGTATGTTTTACTTAAACCTAGCCCTTGATGATCATAGAGTAAGCAGAGCCAAGGTTCTGAATGGTAAAACCTAGAAAAACAGAAAAGGGAGAAGATTACATGTTCAGCTCCTTTCTGTTCAGGGAGAAAAATGAAGTGGTAAAATGTCAGAGGTCATATTTTTTTCAAATTTCAGAAGTTGAAACTATAAGTCTGCCAATATTCAATCAGCAAACATGTCTTACAGATCATCTAAGAGATTTTTGCAAAGAAAGAAGAATCCTAATTGTGCCCTTTTTATCAACTTTCCAGAAAACATTCATCTACCTCTCATGGTTATCGAAAGAATAAGTGAGAAAATGCATTTTATGTGTGATGTATATTCTTAGAATTTTGCTGCAAACCTCAAACTTCTTAGATTGCTTAATTACGATCTAGATTTCTCATTTGCTTTCCCAGCCCAACTAAGCCTCTTTAGTCAGTCATTCACTATACAAAATACCCAAAAGAGAGTTACCTTGGTGACAGCTTGTAAACTAAACAGTCAACCTAGTTCTCAATATCAGAAGGATTTGTGCTGAAAGAGAAAGGAACTTCAGAGCATAGCATATCTACAATCATGTTTCTTCTTTTCTTGAAAGTCTATATTGGGGGAATCAGATTGAAGGTAAGATCGAATTTTAGTAGAACATTTTTACTTTTCTTCCCAGTAAATAAAATCCAACAGATTGCATATGACATATGAGCAAAAAAGTTCCTTTAATATAAAGTTTACTTTGATTACAGCAACTGCATTGATCTATAGTACTTGAACATAGTTCATATATACTTTTAATTTATCCATTGTATTTGTGATACAACAGGTTTATGGATTCTGTTAGAATGATGTTTATTGGTTTTGTTAATAATACTTATATTAGCGGGTGATGTCAATAAACTTATAAGTGTAATTGGGAATATTTCTCCTTTGCAAGATAAAAGTTTGCATTAAACTGCTTCCCAATTAGTAGGCCGAGTTATAATTAAGAAATATACTTTCTACTATTTCCGCCTATTACTCAAATATGGATGTGGCAAATAGCATAAAAGAGCCAAAAAGCATCTTAAAATGAGCAAGCTGCCAGGTTTGCCACTGCAATCTTTTTTTTTTAATAAACTCTCAACTGATATACACCAGGAGTCCCCAACCTTTTGGGCACCAGGAACCAGTTCCATTTACAAATATTTTTCTGTGGCCCAGAGGGGGAATGATTCTGAATGCTGCCTACATCCTGTGGATGGGGCTTTGCTTGTTTACGTGACCCGGTTGTTGGCATGCCATGGCCCGGTGGTTTTCATGCTTAGGGGGGATTTACAGTCTCCTGGATTTCACTGAAGATGTTCAGTGTGATCTGAAGTAGTGCACAGCTCTTAGATCCAGCTGGATCCCCACAGCCCAGAAGAAAGGAAAAGATTAGATCACAACTCCCAGAATTCCACTGATCATGCTTTTGAGGAATTCTACAAGTGGTCTCTATTTACAGAATAATCTCGTGTCCTAATAATCCTTTGGATTTCATTTTGATTTCTCTCAGCTTTTAAGTAGTGCAAAGTAAAACAATGAATGTGTTCCATATACCGTGAAACATTGCCTTTTTGTTCCACTAAGTCTGGATTCTGTACCTTTTAGGCTAACCCAGCTGGTAAAAGGATGCTTTTATTGTGGGTTGTTCTTTTTTCCATTGTAACTTTTAAAAAGTAAAGTAAACGCTGCTTTTATTAAGTATTATATTTAATTCACATAGGAAGTTTCTACCTAAAACATTAACAATGGTATATTAATTATTTTCTGCAACTTACAGAAACTTTTTGACAACGTATCAAAGCAATGCAACTTCCTCCAGTAACAAAGAACACTGAGAAAGACAGTGCTAATGATCCTTTACATATTCTGACTTCTCATTCAACTCCTGTACAGAAAATTGACCTCCAGATGATCAGCGGCAGGGATACCTTAAGCAGTCTGATTATAACACCCCCAGTAATACATCTGAAAGCTTCTCTGTGCAGTTGGGATATTCATATCCATTACTCAGAATAACATTTGATTGTTATGGCTACTCCAAAGCCCAAGAAATTGAATTTCAGTTGAAATGCAACACGTCAGAAGCATATATCAAAAAATGCCCAATTGTGCAATGAACAAAGTACTAGTGGCTTCTGAGAACAAAGATAATATAAACAACAATTCTTCTGATAGTTGTCTTAGCCCAAGTGAAATATTTCCTGAAGCAAAAGAATCAGAATATTAACCCTTCAAGACATAAAGAGATTTTAAATCTAAGCAGTGCAGGAAAAAGATATAACAACTGAATGTCCCTATATTAGATTAAGCAAAGCAGAATCATCAGAGGTGAAAACTTCACAACAAAAGTGTAAGAAGGGCTGGATTTGGAAGTGCAGCTGTGCATAAAAAAAATATTGAAGATCATGCCTTAATGACTTAATAGTCTAGTAGGTCTTGAGTCATCTAATACCACTGTTTGCCCAACAGATAGTTTGATCAGAAAATGTAATTGAATCTAAAGCTGCTGAAAGCAAGATTATTGATGCTTGTCCCAAAGAAAGAGCATGCTGTCTAACATAAACCAAAGCTTCAATATTTTTGCTCAGAAGAAAGGTGTCAGATATAAAGGAAATAGCAACAGACTTCTTTTTAAACACTAAACTGTGTACCAATATGGCTCAGAAGTTAATGATTTGGGGCAAGAGTTCCATTCAGCATCAAGCTAAGATTAAAAATCCTATTTCTCATTCTTTAGGATTGTCTCATGAAGAGACTGAAATATCTTCAAAACTTCAGAAAAATAATTTCCAGCAGAAGAAAAAATGCTTCCAGCATAATGGTCAGAGTTCTACAAAGCAAGGTCCTTCCTATATTCCCCCAAATTCTGTTAGCTTGAGAAAAACAGTCCCTCCATTGCCTGTTGGACAAGCAAAATCCCCAGTAGATCATTTGAATCTGAAATACAGTGACATGTTCAAGGAAATAGATTCAAATGACAACGGTCCTGGAATTTATGAAATGTTTGGAACTCCGGTGTATTCTCGCAAGCCTGATGGGTACGGTGAGAAAAAGGGTAACAGGAATGTGCGTTCTGCTCCAACTGGGTGGTGTAATGATATGAAATATAAATCTAGCCATATCAAAGGGAAGAAGAGTAGCAGAATAAAAAGTCACCAGAAGAAAACATACTCTAAATCTCACAAGAGCCTAAGTATTAAACCGAAGGAGAAGGAGTCCAAGTTAACATGTTTCAGTCTAGAACAGGGCAAAGATGTGACTGCCATTTCTCCTGATGTGCAGATTCAGCCAAAGGAGAGCACTGAGTCAATTTGTGAAGATACTGATCAGCAAGCTCAGGTTTCCATTGAGTTTCCTGAGCCTACTAAGCAAAATGAAGTATTTCCTGGTGCAGGCTTATCACCAATTGAAGAAGTCTCTTTGGAATACACTTCAGATGATGACGATGATGATGATGGAAATGAAGAGGATGTTTTTCCTATAAAAACATTTGCCACTAATGTTCAGGAGTTACTTTGGCCAGAAGTTAAAATTCATGCAGAATACGCTCCTTTCTTAAGCTATGTGAAAAATACAAATGAACCAAATAATGCAAGCAAGAGTAAGACCTTAAGGAATGGACCAAACAAAACAACTGGTTACCTTGTGGAGCAGGAAGAAAGCCAGATTTTACACTATGAGGATAATCAAAAGCCATCTGCATCTTTTTTTACAGACCAAATAAGCTTACTTTCTCCAGAAAATCTCCAACTTGAAAATGTCACTGTAGCAAATACGACAACTGGATGGACTTACTATCTTACAAATTCAAATAACTTTGGATATGAAGATTATAAGGAAGTAACAGAAGACATATTCTGTTGCTCGGTCACTGAAATGCTTTCTCTGAGTGGGAAAGATAGCAACAATTCTAGCTCAGTGACCAGCAATATAAATGTAGAGGCACAAAGTGGAGACTGGAGTACAGCAAAAGTTAAAAATAATAAGGTAAGTGAGCATCATAGTATCCTACATTTATAATATAACAGTTGAATATACTAACAGGCATGGCCGGAAGACCTTTGATCCTTTATTGTCTTCAGCATCTGGTGTTATTTAGATTATGTTTTTTATTTACTTTTATTTTATTTATTTAAAATATTTATATACTGTAGCTGCTGTAGGTGGCTCTCAATCAAATTAAATTAGATAATTTAGTCAATACATTTTTGACAATACTAATCCATGTATGTTCATCCTAGGGATATAAAACCAATGTGATTCTGAATAATGTTTTTAAATTGAATAGTAAAAACTTTAGTCTCAGGGCTGGATATGGCAAGCAGAAATTCTTTCCTATTTCAGAAGTTGAATTGTATAATTTACATCATGCAAACGTAAGTCTCAGAACAACTGACAAACGGTCTGCATTTATCTTCTATTGCTTCTCTAGCAGTATTCAATTTTTCTGCTATCATTTGCAGAATTTTTGTCCAGATTTCATGGGATATGATGAAGGAAATTCACTTCTACATGAAACTGTGCTTACAGAAAACAGCTTAATTAACCAAGAGTCTATTTTGTGGACTAAAGGTGAAATCCTTGGAAAAGGAGCATATGGCACAGTAAGTTGTATTGAGTCTGACCATATTTTGTGTATTGTATTCTAAATATTTTAATATTTCCTTTGGGACAGAATTTTTCAAAATGGTACACAAACCTAAAAGGCACTGAGATATAAACTTAGAATCAAATTAAGTTTCTAAAAGCTTAAAACTAGAAAAATCTCTCAACAGATTTCTTTATATAAGGCAACTAGTAATTAATTCCGTTGATTTTGCCCTGTCCCTCTTCTGTTTTGGAGTCTACCCTTTGACTAAATATCCTAGATATACAAATGTTAGCACGTGTAACTTGTTAAGGAAGAAAACCTCCACAACAGATTTCAATAGAATTGGCAGATTAGTGAAACTGAGCAAAGTATTTATTTGCTTGTTCATTTAATTTAATGTATATATTATGATTTATATTTATATAGCCTGCTTCAAACCAGTGACTAAGGGAGATATGGTGGGAGACAAGGAGCAGACCATTCCTTGGGAAGACAGGAACAATGTCACACACCAGTTTCATGTTCCTGCTCCTGGGTCTCAATTCCTGAACCCAATCAGCAGACGGACAATTAAAATAAAGAAATACAAACAGCAGCCAAGAGATAACTGTAGTCTCTTGGCTGCTGTTTGTATTCTTGGTGTAACCAGGAAATGGGGCCCTGTATCAGAACCCCAGTCCCAGACACATATGAAAAGCTTCAAGGCCCTCCTAAAGGCCAGCAAAGTCAGGCCATCCTAATCTCAGGTGGGAGGGTGTTCTAAAGGGGAGGCAGTACAGCAGAAAAGGCATGTCTCCTGGTGCCTGCCAGATGATGGGATCTGGATCATTCCCATCTTGCCAGACTGGATTGGACAGATTGAAACAGCTGGAAGTAGTTCCAGGTTGTTGTTATTCACTGCCAAGTTCAAGTTAATGAAATCTTGTCTCTTCACAATCTAATTGTGGAGTAACACATGATATTGGCAGGTGTTAGTGTAGCCTGATTGGGAGAAGTGTTTCAACAGTGTATAATAGACCATATGTATTACCTCGGCTTGATGCCCTATTTCAAAGGTGAGAAATTGCAAGAATCTATGATTAAAGTAGGGAGAAGCTAACAATATTGCTGATGTATCAGCTTTCCAGCAGCAACTTTTCTCGAGTAGCTAGGCTCATCACGGGGCTAGCATTGAACTCTTCCAAGTTACTGGTACTGGGACAGATTTCAGACCCAATGCATACTGCTGCTTCTTTCAGAGAAGGAACTGCATCTACTATTCCATGGATCCAACTATATGTCACCTCCCAGGAAGCATTGATCAGCCAGATGGGACATGGATCCAAAACATAGGCAGTAGCATGGCATCATGGCTGCATTCTTCAGAATTAAGCTCAAGCACTTCTCAGTTAACCAAGCAAGATCCTACCTCAATCACCCCATTAGAACTGTACAATGAGAGACCACCTCTAGATGATTCCAAGTGATTTTATATGATAGATGTCTTGAAAGCTCCTCACAGAGGCCCTGTGTGGTTTACCCAGTAGGGACTGAGTCACCCTAAACGGGCCACCATTCTATCCACAGATGCAACAGAAGAATATTCATTGTATATTAGTACTAGGGATATAAAGTCAATGTGACCCTGAATAATAATATAACCATTTTGCTACTTTTACTGCAAGATGGTCCTTAACAAAAGACACAACCCATGTTAAGTCAGATGTATACTATATACTTCCTTCAAGACTTGGGAGATAGGAGGATGTTAAAGTGGTTCTGCTTCTTCCTGAGTGAGCAATTGGTGATTATAGGAGAAGAGTGACCAGACCTGTAGCCTCTGTTATACAGGATGGGGTTCCCTTTCCCATATTTTTTACCTCTACCTCAAGTTTTTTTCATAACCCTACATGAAATCCCCAGGAAATGAGTAAATAATATGGTGATGATATCTATAGATACTCGGGTCCATTCGGAAGATATTGTGAATGTCTTTGGTGTTTGGAATTGTCATATCAGCTCAGACTGAATCCCAACAAATCTCAGAGTTACTGTTTGTCATACTGACTCATACTGCCCCTGACTTTGCAGATCTACTTTTTAAAGGGTTGAATCAATATTGTTGTGGTAATTTTTTTTCAATTTGTGTATCATATAAGTTGTAACTTTCCTTGAGACTTTGATTTGGCAGGATAGAAATGAAATAAGTAAATAAATAGTAGAATTGTTCGATATTAGTGTCATAAAATGACTAGTCAGAAGATGCCATTGAGTCCAACTTCCTACTTAGGAATAAAGACTACAGCACTTTTGACCAATTTCTATTTAGTATTTCCTAGTTAAGTGATTCCTTGAACTGTGTGGAACATTTCAACTTCCAGTGCTGAAGTGATTAAGCTGAATTAAATCAAAAACATATATGTTGTTATTTACTTGTTCTACTTCAAAATGACCTGCTTTGATTTTTAGGTATACTGTGGACTTACAAGCCAAGGACAATTAATAGCTGTGAAACAAGTAGCAGTGAATTCTTGTGATCAAGCTGGGAATAAAAAGGAATACCAGAAACTGCAAGAAGAGGTTGATATTTTGAAAAATCTAACACACATCAATATAGTGGGGTACTTGGGAACAAGTTTAGAAGATAACGTAGTAAGCATCTTCATGGAGTTTGTCCCTGGTGGCTCCATTTCCAGTATTATTCATCGCTTTGGGCATCTGTCAGAAATAGTGTTTGGTAAATATACAAAACAGATTGTACAAGGAGTTGCATATTTACACAAAAACTGTGTGATCCACAGAGATATTAAAGGAAACAATGTTATGCTTATGCCCAATGGTATAATCAAACTCATAGATTTTGGATGTGCAAAGCGCTTAGCCTGTGTGACTAATACACATAGTGAACCATTGAAATCTGTGCATGGCACTCCATATTGGATGGCACCAGAAGTGATAAATGAATCTGGCTACGGAAGGAAATCAGATATCTGGAGCATTGGCTGCACTGTTTTTGAGATGGCCACTGGAAAGCCACCATTGGCTGCCATGGATAAACTAGCAGCCATGTTTTACATAGCTGCTCACAAAGGACTTATGCCTTCACTACCCAAACATTGCTCGGATGAAGCAGTTGATTTTGTACATCTGTGCTTAACAAGGTAAGTGACTTGTATACCTAAAATTATTTGCATTAACACAATCAGGTTTATTGAGTTTGAGTTCCTTAAAAAAAATTAAAATAGTAGTTTAGGTATCACAGTTCCATCACAATTAAAACCAGGGTATACAGCGTCCATCTTTCCTGACCTTTCCAGTGAGGATTGAGAATAAGTCTTTTTTATAACAGTGCAGGCTCATAGATCCTTCTCTTGTGCGTGTTAAGACATTTGTCTTCCGCAAAAGCCTCTGGGTACTTCAATCATGTTAATCCAGATATTTTTACAGACAGGAATATGCAATTACTTTAATATATGGGAATGCTTGACTCTTCAGACATAACTGAGCTGCAATTTCTCATGTTCCATTTTATCGGACATGCTGGAATTGTTGCAGGGTATAATTGAAAGGGCAGAGTGAGAGTGAGTGAGTGAGTGTGTGTGTGTGTGTGTGAGAGAGAGAGAGAGAGGAGAGAGAGAGAGAGAGAGTGTCAGGCCCCAGGTCACCCAGTCAGCTTTCATGCTCACTGCAGATCTAGAACCTGCTGTCTCCTGGTTTCTAATCTATCATCTTCACCACTATATCAAATTAGTTCTCCATAAACTGGCTTTTTCTCCAGCATTGCAAATGGATTTCTGTTGGCAAATCAGGAAACTTCCCTTCTTCTCCTCTCTCCCTGCAATCCTCTTTTGAGTCCATAGATTGATTCAGAAAACTCCTAAGCTTTCTAGAGATGTGAGAGCTTCAGGGACCAAAGGAACATCTCTTTGCCATAAATTACCTTTTAGCAGAAAACTATGTTTGCTCTGTGGTGGCGCAGGGGTTAGAATGCAGTATTGCAGGCTGACTCTGCCCACTGTCAGAAGTTAGATTCTGACCAGCTCAAGATTGACTCGGCCTTTCATCCTTCCAAAGTCAATAGAATGAGGACCGAGATTGTTGGGGGCAATATGCTGACTGTGTAAACTGCTTAAGAGATTGCTGTAAAGCGGTATATAAGTCTAAGTGCTATTGCTATATTCCCTTTAAGATAAGACAAACTTGTCTACCTGCCTATCTTGTGAGAGCAACAGTTTTGAAAGCAAGTTATAATAAGACAGGTAACTAATCATAAGAAGGCCTACTCTTATGGAACCTTTGAAGATAGCCTTAAGATTTGTGTAGGATTTAAAGCATTTTTCCTAAGATCATATTAGTTGAAATTTCCAAACCATTTTCAATGGTACCCTCAGCTGCAGGCCATTTTTATGAAATGTCAATATCATACACAGGTTCTTCTGATACATAGCCATCTGAAAAAAAGTTAACACCTGTAATATGAAAACTTTAGTTATTTAAATAACTACCAGGGAACATGGTAGCTGGACAGTAGAAAACATTCTACAAAACATCCAGTCATAACTGAATAAACTATTTGTTTTGATGGCTGGCCATTTGGCATTAAATTTAAAGATTCTTAGCTACATAGGAATCTTTGTTATGACTTATAAAGTCAATAGAGTTTAATTTTACTTAACAGATTTATATATACATATAAAGGGTGAAAAATGAACTTAATAAACTTGAACTTCAGTTCACATGCTAGATAATAATTATTTCAAAACATAAAAATCAATAGAATTTTGTCTAAAAATAGAATTTGGGGCAATGCCAGCATATTCTTTCAGAGCGTAGCACTTTTTGGCTTTGAGAAGATAGGATAAAAGCATTTAATGCACCATGCTCTAAGAATCAGATGTACTTCTTTTATAGAAGTTATTAAACAGGTAGAAAATCATGAGTAACATGGTTTATGTCAAAGTTTTATTGCCTGTTAATTTATGTTTTTAACATTTCATGCAGGGACCAACATGAGCGGCCTACTGCCTTAGAATTGTTGCAGCACCTGTTCATAATAAGAAACTCATGAAACCTGGCAATGTTTCTATCAAACAAATATAAACTATTTTGTGTGGGAAAATGCCTTCCTAAATTGAAAAAACTGTTGATATAAAACTTGTAAAAGATGGTGAAATAGTAAATCTTTACCTTTTCTGATTTCTGATAGGATTTAACAAGTTTGTGTTTGTGTGTGTGTAAATACGTTCCAAACAAATAATTCACACTCCTGCCTTTCCCCTCCAGTGGAGCCACTTAGAGATGAACAAGCTTCTGAAGCAACATACAACTCTAAACTGAAAGTAACAATTTTTATAGCCCTGAACAAAAACAAAAGTATTCTCAAACTGTTTAGATTCTGGCATAAAATGAAGTGTCCAGTGCAAATTACCAGGACATAAAGTATTCCTGATAATCTCAAATTTCGATTCTTAAGCTTCTCCCTTCGGGGAGAAGGGCGGTATAAAAATCTTAACAAATAAACAGTACTTTAAAAATATCTTCAGACATAAATTTCTTTATATTAACTATTGAGTTACCATTGTAGTGTATATTTGTATATATTATGCAATATTACAGATAGATGAGACTTATTACTCATGTCTATATTGCCCAGACAGGCAGTTCCGACAAAGTTCAAAAACTATTTGAAAAATTACTTAAACAACATTCAAGTATAGACAGATCTTTTGTGCATTGCAAAATTCATTTAACTATCCTATTTCATTTTGAGGCTCTACACACCTGCTCATTTGCTGTTTCTTGATGTACTATACACACCTATGTATGGATAAGTCAATCTTCAATTTTTTAAGCAATTTTTATTTTAAAATAATTTGAGGGTCTGTTTGGTTGTAGATGGATTTATATGCAAGTATACACTGTATATATTCACAGATAATCTGAAACTGATTGTTTTTGGGTGCATTTGGAAGCCTAAAATACTTGGTTTATTTGCGAGTGTACACAGTATAATTTAAAATGGCATTTACTGGAATTCATTTTAAGAATTGTTTTTAATGCTACATTATGCTATTCTTCCAGCTGCTTGCAAAGTTTTCCTCAGATATGACCTTTTAGCAACTTTTTGATGTATTTTTGTTTTCCATGGTAAACTTCACATCTGAATGGAGGATAGCTATCCTCCATTTCATTTAGATTTGTCATTGTCAGCACTAGCATGTATTTATGTTCATAGCAGTCTTCTATCTTGCTTCTTGAGTCTCTAAAACATTTTTTCACTATTTTCAACAAATGTAGCTTTACAATGAAATCTTTATGAACTGCAGTAATCTGGGAACAATGAACTTAGTAAAAATTGGATATGGATATGGTACCCTGCTTATATTGCTTCCTATGATGTGGAAAGACAATAATTGAGAAACATGCAGATTCATACAGAAGAAATCCAATTTTCCTTAATTTAACATTGGTTTTTGTACTAGAAGTACATCGCTAGTTGGCTGCTTTCAATCTTTCATACTTGAGACTAGCAGTGAATTCTGAAGCTTTTTTTAAAAAAAGATTTCTATATTTTGAGTCCTGCAGTTTCTGTATGTTGAATGTTTAAAATGCTTCCCAAAATCATACATGCCAGTTGCTAAGAGACATGACATACTTAATTCCTTCACCTAGTAATGGAAGTTTCAGTCCCAATTCTGGTTGTAACTTGAAATCTGCCTATAATTTATTCAAGCTTAAATATGATTCTGATATTTAAATATTTAAATGCCAGAATCAAAGTCATGCAGTTATGAGTTTAATTGTCAAAATGAATGATAGAAATGTCTTTTTTCTGCTTTGGGTTTTATAGTGCTATCATTTCTGATAAGGTCTGCTGAAGTTCATTGCAGCTATATTTAAAATCAACTTATCTATTACTCCTATGACCTAGCTTCACAATGATTGTATTGCTTTTTTCTTCCATAGAATGAACACTTTTCTTTTGGTAACAATTTTCATTTTCAGAGATTCCAAATTTCTTACACCAGTTTAAATGTCATAATTTGTTACAACATAAAGTGTCTAACCCTCCCCCCCCCATTTCTTTCAGATTCCTTGAACTTTAGTTATTTTAATCAGATACTACTATATGTTATTAAGCAGTTTCATCTCTGGATGTATTCTTACCCAAGACATTTCTTTGTAACTTCACTCCTCTTCCATAATGGTTTCATCTCCAGGTCTTCTTTACTGTTTGTTGCCTTCTTTAGCAGAAATACAAAAAATCTCCCTCTTGATTTCAAATATTGTCTACCTATTCTCTGAGTGAAATATAGACTTCTCAAGGCCATATTTGGAAGTCCAAAGTTAGAGTCACATGAAATACAGCAGCAAAGTTAGCAGCTTCGGGTGTTAGCAGCTTTCAGAGATATACGCTTTATACTTTTAATTTTAAATAATGCATTAGCTCCTAGGAAGTCTGACATATGCTTTAAACAGAATATACACACTGACAACAGACAAATTACTTCAAATTAAATTTAGAATTCAAGAATATGAATAAATTCCTCCACTGAAAAGAGCACCAAGAAATCAAGCGCTTCTTCCTTGTGATTTTTCTCCAAATATTATGGCAAGAGTAGACACTGAATTTATGGTAAATCTTACCAAAGCAAAAGCCCAGGGGTTAAACCATCTGGTTATGCAACATTTACATGGCATCTAAAATGTTTTAGTACTTAATGATATTTATCTTTCTTAGGAGCATTAGTCCTTCCCCAGAAATTAACTATAGGAGAATCCAACAATAACCATTGGATTATAAAATTCAGTAACTTTAGATCATATTAATTGTAAAATGAAAATGGAAGTAGATCAAAGAATTAAGCCATTATGATTTCATAAACTTCTCTAACTGCTTTTAAAGTTACATGGAACAGACTTCTGCTGTGAGTTTGTGTGCGTAAAAAGAGGAAGATTATTTATATAAACCTCTCAAACATGCATTCAGTGTGCTACCTAAAAGTACATTCCAAGTGAAATAAAATAATTCCTCTTCTTCCCCAGCAGGACCCATTTTCTATGAACAGTTCTTGTATTCAAAAAACAGCATGCATTTATACATTAACATGTTAAGTAAAATTCTACAGATGTTATTCATGTCTGATCATAGTTTGGATTCTTTATTTGCAGCTGTTCAATTAGATTTATATCTTTTTAAGAGAATCCAATTTACAGGAAAATGGAAATGTGAGAAAAAATTCAGTCCATATATAGTAAATTTAAGGAGCAGAGGAAAAAACGGTAGACCAGAATCCCAATTCTATAGTTTACTTGTGGAGAAATACAGAGAATTGGGTTCCAAGTATCTAAACTGAAGTTCAAACATATTATTTCAACTATTTAAACAATTTCAACAATGTAAAATTCAGGGGTTGTTTTTATTTAGATCTATAGCCATGTGTCCACATCTTCAAACTGTAGTGGATAAAATGCATTCCAAGGCAAAGCTACAAGCTGGGAAGCAAATACTATGAGACTTTGTAAATAAATTTTATTTAAAGCAAACATTTACTGGTTTGTCTTCTTCCTACTGGGAATCACAGTTTAAAACATTTAATCTTTCTTACACTGTATGTCAAAAGCTCTTGAGGATTTCATAGCATAAATGAGGTAGTGAAGAAAGTCTAAAAAGGCTTAAAATGCAACAACGCAGGATCAAATTTCACAATACAGGGTTTAAGAAATATTCTCAATATAAAAAATTACAAGGGTGAAGAAGTAACAAGTATGGATGAAAGAGACTGAAGAGCTAAGGAGATTAAAATTTGAAGATACATTATTCATAGTGCCCATGTTAAAGTATTAAAAAGACACCCATAATTCAAATAAATGTATTCAAGTATGCAGTACAAAGTTTTGCATTACCGGCAACTAAATATTACATAGTAATTGATGCAACAGTAGTTACATTATATTGTAACCACTAATTAGATACATGCTCAACAATTATCTAAAGCACTTTTAATGTAGCTAAAGGGCTTAGAACTTCAGACTTTTTCTGAAATGTCTGTAACCAATTAGAGCATAAACTGTGCAAGAACTGATTTTACCAAGTAGTGGATCCCTCTCAGATATGAGGATAACTTAACAAAATCTTTTAGATTTTACACCCAGTAAGTAACAGTTGCTACTGTACTGACTTTACGCTGAGGTAATTTCCATGCACTTAAGAGTCACAGCTGGTAAAAATGGGACATCGGCTTGGAACAAGAACTCATCAACATTTACAAAAGTGATTTGTTTAAAAAAAGGCAGGTGAATGAAAACAGTAATATGACACAGCCATAAAAATGTATACTAGTGGTTTAATTGGAGAGTGATTATTCAGATCTAAAAGAACAACCTCCATTTTCGTTACTACAATCACAAGTACAATTCATGTAGCACACGTGACAATTATTTTATTGTCCGAGATAAGGGAGAAGTTGGTATACCAACAATTGTACTTATTTATTGCAAATATAGTATTCCACCTGTAAAGGAAATGGCATTTTACTCACACAACACACTTTTAAAATTCAAAATGTGGCGTTCTGTATGAAATGCTAATGGAAAACAGTGATCCTTGTCCACTAATAAATTAAGTTTTGAAAAAAACCTACTAATGTCACTATAGACGTTTTATGGATTTCAGCTCTTAAATCACGTTAATCTATATAACCATTATTAACAGCTCTGTGTGTCTATTACTGCATCAAGCCAAACATTTA
This sequence comes from Pareas carinatus, assembly GCA_032468095.1. NCBI lineage: Eukaryota > Metazoa > Chordata > Lepidosauria > Squamata > Pareidae > Pareas > Pareas carinatus. The sequence goes on along the minus strand of JANHFO010009147.1, from coordinate 164,367 downwards.
AATGCACTTTCACATCAAAAGATTATATAAACTTTTTTTTTAAATTTTCATTTCCCCCTTTTGAAAGTTACTGACATTTCAGCACTCGATTGGTTTATGACAAATTGAGGCCCATGCCATTTTCACATTGCGTGGCTGGGGTCATCCTGCCATGGTTGTTCATCCACTTCCCACCAGCACATGATCCCCAGGCAGTGGATGGCGTTCAGGAAGTGGCTCCCAAATAAGGCCCAACGTTTAACATGAAGTGCCACTGAAGTTTCTTCCTTATCGATGCTGACACAAGGGAAAAAGTTAGGTACACTGGTTATACTTACAAGCAGCTCCAATCCTGAGTTATTCATGGTATATCTAAACATACAAAAATGTATGTACAATCTCTCCACTTTTTGTTGTAAACATTGTCAGTATACTTTACATATCCCTTCTTTGAAACATGCAAATCATACATACAGTATAAATACACAAAATTTTTTACACTCATTCATTCACTAAGCAACAAAATTCGTGGCTGGCATAGTCAATTATAAATAATGCATGAGGCATTCCATACAGCTAAAAGCAGCCATTTAATCTACTGTTCTTAACTGTGGTTGTGGAAATACTGTGATTTTGCACCTTCTGTATCATTAGAGTATAACACTATCATATGTGGAGGCAGGCTCATTTACTAATTTCTTCAGAAAGATAAAGCAGCATTTACACATATATACACATATATATGTATAAGTTACATATATATATCTATATATCTATATATAAAGTGGGCAACAGCTGCTGGATTTGCTCTTCTTAGATGATGGATTTTTGTTAATATTCT
>JANHFO010009147.1:124800-135649 GCA_032468095.1 Pareas carinatus | reverse complement strand
GGCCTGGTGGGCACATCTCTATGAGAGGCACCCCCCCTCTTGGCCCAACCAGGTCTCTGTAATGCTGATGTTTAGCAGCCATTCTACCAGGCAGGATGCTTTTCCTTTGCAATCGATGCAAGCGAAAAAGCACCTTGAAAAAAGTCCAGAACCAAGCGCACACACACACACACACCCTAAAAGGGAGCGGGCTGAACGAGGCAACTCGCGTGGTGAAAACCTAAAGCCTCCCTGGCGCGCGAGGGGGGCTCATGCTCATTCTCTCTCTCTCTCTCTCTCTCTCCTCGAGTAGCCGGGGAACCCGTGGCGCCTTCCCGGCTCTCCCCGGGAGACAGAGGGCGGGGTGGAACCAGGGCAGGCCAGGCCTCCGAGGCTCGCCCTCCCGAAAGACCCGGGGCCGGGCGTCGCTCTGAGTGAGGAGGGCTCCCGTCACCCGCTCTTCGCCCCCCGTAAGGATACACGTTGAGGCGCTGGCCCATATCCTGGATGAGGTTGGCCGCCTGCTGCCGGTAGGAGAGCTCTTTGTCGGCCTCGACGCCGCAGTGCCGCGACGGCGTGTTCTCCAACCGCTCCCGGCTGAAAAACCAGCGCGAACTCCCCAGGCCGCCTCCTCCTCCTCCTCCTCCGCCGCCGCCGCCGCCGCCGCCGCCAGATCCACGCGACCCCGAGCTCGCGCCAGGCCCGGAACCCAACGTCGCCGTCGTCGCAGCCGCCATGACACTTCCTCCTCCTCCCCTCCCCAAGCAGCACCCGCCGGCGCGCCCGGCCCCGCCTCTTCCATCGCGGCACCTCTCGCGAGAGTTCAGACAAAGCGCGGCCAAGCCGGGTCTTGCCTCCAGTAACTCTGCTGCCTTTAATAAATCATAGAGTTCTAAACCGGGGTTGGGAGGACCGGGGTTAGGACGAAAGGAAAAGGCTGGCGAAAGGCTACCGTAGTACGGTTTGAAATAGTGCCCCTGTCGTGTCGGAGGACTTTTGCCTCTAATACTTGTTTATATTGGTATCATTACAGCAAGACGTTTCATAAGCTTGACGTTATTTTTTCCTATAGAGGCTGCGCTGAAGGTTGTTCTCAGATTTGTTTATCGGTATAACAGAAACGGGAACCCGGTTGCTTCGTGCACGTCCGGTTTATTCGGAATTTTTCTTCTCTCTGTAGATTTTTTTCCGCGTGAAAAATGATAGCCCGTTTTAAAAAGGCATTATTACTGGATAGCTGTGAGTTCATTCAGCCATAAGAGTAAATAGGTGACTTCATCTTAGTTTTGGTCTATGTGCACGGTGCATTTTAGTAGCTTTAAAATATTTCAGTGTCTCGATGGAGGCACTGCCGTTCAATATTAATAGAAGAGGATCCATTTAATTTCATCTATCTCTATCTCATTTATTTCCCGATAGTGGCTTATAACAGTTTTTTACACTTAGGACTACTACGGCATCCCCCATGATCATGTGATCAAAATTCGGATGCTTGGCACCTAGTTCATATTTATGATGGTTGCGGTGTCCTGGAGTCATGTGATCCACTTTTGTGTAAAGTCAACGGCGAAACCAAATTCACTTGACCACCCTGCTCCTAACTTAGCAACTGCAATGATTCACTTCACAACAGTGGCAAGGAAGATCATAAAATGGTGCAAGCCACTTAACAAATGTTTCACTTAGCAACAGAATTTTGGGGCCTCAATTGAAGTCATAAGTCGAGGACTACCTTGACCTGTATATCCAAGGGACCGACTTACAGATTCCTTTAGGAGTATGTGTGCTTGCTTTGGCTTTCCATTGAAGTCAAAGGAGAAATTTCCAAGCCCAGGAAAAATCAACGTCAGAACACTTTCCCTAACTCGTGACATTTCATTTGGCAACTATGGGATTTTTGAATTTAGGGAGTTTAACAAAGCAGTTGAAATGAAAAATACCCCGGGGATAGTCCATTTAAGAAAAGCTCACAATTGGGTGATGAAGGAGAGGGACATTTTACCATTATTTTGAAAGATAATTTAATGCAAGTTTCAGGGAATGGTTTTTCAAGTTTTTAGGTTGTTACTAATTTAACAACTGCAGTGATTCACTTAACAATGGTGGCAAGAAAGGCCATAAAGTGGGACAAAACTCAATAATTCTCCTTGCTTAGCAATGGAAATTTTGGGTTCCCATTTGGTCATAAGCTGAAGACTTCTTGTGTCTTCTTAAATAGCCTTGCCTGATTTGAGGAGGTGAATATACAGAGGGACAAAGGAAAGGGGAAATGATTTTTGGTCAGAAGCAAGCTTGTGATCTAAACTCTCAGGCCTTTAGTAATTTACTGAGCACTTATAGGTCCCATTTACCCAGTATGAGGCCAACCCAGTACACTAAACATTTTTCAGTTATAGTGAGGAAAATAGGAAGAGGGAGGTATGTTGGATATGTTCACCGACTTGAGTTATTTGTAAAAATAAGAAAGGCGGAATACAAATAAACTCTCCAACTTTGCATTGTGTGATCGTGCAACTTTTGTGTAAGAGAGGTATACTTCGAAATTTAAATAATAGTCACTCATTGATGTCATACTGAAATGGCCCATTCCATATGTAATAAGAAAAATTCTTACAACTATATAACGTCCCAAAAAGTTCTTAACTTCTACAGCATTTATCAGCTTTTATTATAACCTGGTTTTCAGTACATGTATACTATTTGAAATTGGCACGACACTACATAAATACGGTTCCTTCGAGCATCTAGGGAACCTCAGATTTACCTGAGCATCATGGGTCCAATGAGACCTTCAAGACGAGGCTGGAGGAATTAAAATAAAATTTTATTGCATTGATCAAGCAAGAAGCGGGTGACCAGCATTCCTCTAGTGGCAGGGTTCAGAGCAAGTGGCAGACACAAAAAAATGGCTGTCTCTGCTTTATACACATCATGACAGGGAAACAAGTAAACTTTTTCATTGGCTTGTATTCCTTTTTGCAAACTGTTCATATTCTGTTTTTTCAAACTGTTCATTCCTCCTACGCATGGTTCCCACACATATTCCTTCTGCGCACTCCCCCGTTTTGTTTTTACAGAGCTTATCTCTTCCTTGTTCTCGAAAATGAGGCTTTCTTGCATTACAAGCTTTTAGAATAAGGTTTGCTACAAGCTTTTAGAATAACGTTAGCACTGGCACTACTCCAGGGAAGGATAATGTATAGTTAAGTTCCTTGTAGTAAGGTTATTGGTTGTCCTTCAGAACATAAATTCGTACTGTAATTACAGCAGTTCTGTTTTTACTCAAATTGTTTTCTGTCGATATTCAAAAATGAAAGAGCATTGCCAGCCTTGAGCTTCTCCTGTAACAAAAGGAATGAAGATTTTGAGAAAGCATTAGCAAACTTTATACATAAAGTATAAAAGCTATAGAGTCTGCTTCAGAAGGTTTCCCAGTCAAATATTCAATGAATTACCATTTACAAATAAATTCAAAAATTAATTATGTGTTACAAACACAAAGTAATTGCTTCTCAGAAGCTCTCAGAACTGGCTAATGATGTGAGGAGAACAGATAGGTATGCCTGAAAAACCTGTCAAATGTAATGTATCTTCATCTTAATCTCAGATTGATATAATTTTTAATCACTATGTGCCACTCTGGATGCAGAGCAGATTATCAATATATCATCATCAGATATCAGTGTTATTGCAACAGAAATATTCAGTCATTCCTATTCTATCAAATAATGCTAGGAGATAACTTGTTTTGGAAGATAAGTGCATATATCAAAAAGGAAAGTTGCTGCAAAAAATGCATGGATTCTCTAATACAGGGGTTCCCAACACTCGGTCCGTGGACCAGCACCGGTCTATGGCATGCCAGCAACTGGGCCACAGAAACAAGCCAAACCCCATTGGCAGGATGCAGACAGCACACAAAATCACACACTACTCTGGTCCATGGAAAAACTTTTCTCCATGTATCTGGTCCCTGGTGCCCAAAAGGTCAAGGGCCACTGCTCTAACACAGTGGTTCTCAACCTTTTCTTCACCATGGACCTTCTTTAAATACCTTTTGTGGGTATGAACCTCAAAGACTTTACTTAAGATTTAAATCATAACATTTCTTCAAGCCTTCGCGGATTCCCTGTGATGACGTGGTTGAGAACCACTGCTCTAACATAAAGGTTTTCAACCTTTTTCAAGCTGTGGACCCCAAAACATGTTGCTACATGGCGAACCCATTCCCACAAATTCAACTAATTACTAATCGACAATTCATGCATAGTACTTTTTCCAAATTCTTCTTGATCTGTCTGTGGACCCCCTGGCAACTTACTATGGACCCTAAAGGGTCCCCGGACCACAGTTTGAAAACCTCTGCTCTAACATAAGGTTAAAACTCTACTGAGTTGATTTCTAGTGACTATTTAAATGTGTACTCACAAAAACAGTGCATGTTGCTTCAATTATAGAATCATAATCATAATGCCACTGTAATTTTTAATTACTTTAAAAAAAACTCCCTGATATAACTTGACATACTATGTTCAAATGTTGCTTGACAGTGAGATGGGCCACATATAAATAAATAAACAAACCTATAGCTCTTGGATTTTCTGATATTTTTCTACTCAGTTACTCACCACACACAAAAATAATTTAGTAAACTAATTTCCTACGGTTTTTTAAAGTGACAGTGGGTGATGATATAAAGTAGGGTGACTCTTTCCCAAGTTTTGAATGGTAGTTTATGGTAGAGTAAAGCAGGTTTACTGTAAATGGATGAAAGAGGCAACATTTTTCCTATTCCGGAAGTAGGTATTTTACTTTAAAATCTCACTACCATAATACTGAAATGATAACCTTCGAATTTTTGTATTGAGCTTCTGTTCTTTCCTATTACATTTTTTTAACAAAAAATTCACCAGAAAAGGAAGGGAGACTCAAATGACCATTTCTAGCTTGTTAGCCATCTTCAGCGAGCCATACCCTGAGATTCGAACTTGGGCTGATTTTACTTACTAGGCTATTGTCTTAGCCACTACGCCACAGGATCTCACTTTTGCCAGCTTCTTATTCAGAGGACCAGTTATTATGAAAAAGCAACATTTTATAAATTCTTCCATTCTTGTTTTCAGATTTCCTATAAATATAACGGACCACATATTAGCTTTGCTCCCGATGTCTCAAAATATTTCAAAATAGGATCCAGTGTGGAAATCCATTGAATCCATTGGTTGAAGTGCTGAAGTAGGAGTGGTAAAACCTGAATTCTAGGCCTGTCTTAAGCATGGAAGCCAATTGAGTGACTTCGGGCTAGTTATTCCTTTTCAACCCTGGGAGAAAGCAATGGGAAACTACCTCCAAACAAGACGCTAAGAAAAATTATGGAATCTATTTAGTCACTAGGAATCAAGTCTGACTTGAAAGCACAATTTTAAAAACCTTCTCCCCACTGTAAAGTTTTGCAAAGAATTGTCTCATAAACTTTTATTTACATTACTTTTATCCTATCTCTTTCCTTAGAAAAGAAGTCTGACTAAAAGCTTTTATATTTAAATAATAAATATGTTATATAAGCCTCAAACCAAGGCCAGTGAACTACAAATTGCACTACTGACAGCCACATTAAACATTAACACATACATTCAAAATCCGATAACATACTTTTAATTCGTCATCCAAGGCCTCTATGGATTCAATCAGTTTTCCAGGCTCATGTTCCCCAAGTGGAAATGGATAATCTGTTCCCAACATCACTTTCTCCTGAAAATAGAAACAGGTAGATTGATTGATATTCATTTACCAACTTAAGGAATCATTATGAAACTTATGGAATTGGATAGACAGACAGACAGACATGTCCTTTTTAAATTTTGGGGAACTTAGCTTACATTAAATGGTCTTGAAAGAGAGAAATATATCCTTATTAATGGATTCTCCTTATTTCTGATATAATTTTGTTGTTTTCTATAGATCAAAGTATATAGCTTAAGTATTTTAGAACATAATTTCTCACTTTTGTTTATGAAAAGATAGATGATAATGTGGATAATAATTTGGAATCTGATTTTGAAAGATAGTATACAATTGATGAAGAATATTAATAAAGTTTTTAGACCATGTGTTTTTGCAGGAGAAGAGACGAAGCCCAAAATGGTGGCCATAAAGATATGGCTGTAGCTCATTGTACTTTTTACATGCATCACACAAGCGACACATGTAAAAAGAGTTTCAATCCTTGACTTTTAACCCCCAAGATGCCCCTGAGTGAAATTGCATTAAATTGGTACTGATATTGAAAAAAAATAACATTGGTTTGCTTTTGGAGCATTTTAGTGAATATCTGAAACATAGGAAGGGAAAAAAAGGAGAATTTGGTAAGCCTTTATCGATTGAAGAAAATCAATTTTACCTTTCATCATATATTTTTATCTAGCTTATTAATGACTACAAATAGCTTTGGTATCTATGTTTTCATCTACAGTAGGAATCTTGTTCTGTCTGTCTTGCATTGAAGGGAAGAAATGAGTGAAGATTAGTTATTTTAAGATCAGTAATGATCTGATACTTTCCTTCATCATAAATAATTCCTGTGTTTCTTCTCATCATATTTCCATCATATAGTTTTCTGAGAATAAAGTATGTCTTTTTAACATAGACTATACTGAGCAACTTGGAGAAGTATACTTCCTGGACTAAAATACAAAAAAAATGCAGGTTTCATTTTTTGGAAGTAAAGTCCAATTTATTGAACCTGGAAGTAAAAAAAAAACATTTTGTGGATTGGGAATGCACAGAGGGAAGAAAGCACCTTTCTCTTTTTGCTATTGTATGCTATTTCCACCAGGTGTCCCCACAGGGTTTTAAAAGACATGCTTCAATCTAAGCATTTTATGCCAAAATAGAGATGCCTAATTCAGTCTAGTCTGCTTTTTGTGTGTGGGGAGCAGAGGGATGATATTGTAAAACAAAACAAAACAAACAAACAAAATGGAAATGAACACAACAAGAGATGGGAAATATTTTGAGCATTGGCACCTAGTGGGAAAGATATGATTGATGAAGACTTCCAATGTGTTTCTTTCTAAAAATTTATGACACGTTTCTTGAAGCAAATTAATCTGTAACATCAAATGTGGATATGATCGAGGGTCTTTGAAATGCAGAATCTTTACTAATGGATATGTTCTAGAGGGGGAGGGGGAGAAAAAAAGGAATTTTTTTCCTTGTAAATTTCATGCAAAGAATAATGGAACACTATTGTAAATGTGCAGCATTTTTGCCTTATGGCAATCAATTACTACAAAACCTTTTTTTGCCTTGTTCCCTAATGTGAGTAATTAAATAATATAAATTCTATTAGAATTCTTTTTTAGGGCAAACATCATTTACATTGCTCTGTGTTGCCATTGGAGAATGTTTCTAGGCACCCTTTTGTTCCAATTTAGGAGGGGAATAGGGGAAATAATCCAAAGATTTGGCTTGAAGGGTTATCAATATGCAATTGATATTCAGCCCCCACCTTCTTCTCCACACATAGTTCCAGGGACACTATGCAAGTTTTTAATCAGTCTTCATAGACTGAATTTGTTATATAACAACAATTAAGAATAAAGATACACTCAACAAAGACATAAATATTGAGGAATAAGAGTGTTCATAACTGGCTGTAGATTAGAGCTACTACATCTGAGCTGCAAAAAGCTGAAAGAACACTAGATAGTAGCAAAAAGATATATTTTTACTGCCACCTAAAGTTTATCTGGATTTCTGCAGCCTATGTTCGGTAACTATACTTTAAATCAGAGGTGTCAGGTCCTCTGCATTCACCTTTATCAGAATCAAACAACGAGTCCGTGTAGAGAATAAGTTGTTTTTAATGGATTCTAAAGGTGCTATGAGTAGAACAAGAAAACACTCTGGAGTGTGAAATGCCAAAACTGATGCATCTTGGGAGTTCATGCACAGTTCATCCGATGGCTCATTTAGGATCCTCCTCTTGGTAGCCATCTCCTAGACTATCTTGTTACCTCCTCTGTGTGTCACATGGGCACCCACATTAGATAATCATTCCTAAACAGACAACTTTCCCTTTAGTTCCCCAGGAGGCCAAATCCCCTCCCAACTCCCAAGCATGGCAAATTCCTAATGAATAGTGGCCTGGTTTATTTCTAATAGTAGCAGTGAGAATAAGGAATTTGACAAGAGGTTGCCAACCTTTGAGCCATGGCCCAAGGGTGGTTCACAGGAAAATTTGGGTGGTCCGCAGGGACTTGTGTAAGTATAAGTGTAAGCGGCGGTGGGCGAAGAGTGGCCCACTGGAGTGCAGCCTGCTGGAAAGTGGTGGTGGGTGGGTGCAGCCTGCTGGAGCACTGTCCACCAAAGTGCCTCTCGCTGGAAAGCAAAGGCCGGCAAGAGCACCCGGCATCCACCAGAGCACCCCCCCCCGAGCGTGGGGGGTGTTCCAGAGTGTGGACTGGCAAGAGCGCTGGGGCGCTGGCCAGAGCGTGGGACAGCGAGAGCGCTGGGGTGCCTGCTGGAGCATGGGTCGACAAGCACCAGAGCACCCACCGGAGCAGTATTTTTATTTAAAAATGGTTTTTTTAGAAAAATGCATATGAAAATTAAAATTAAATCTGCAGGATTTAAAATTATGAATTTAATGGTCCCTGAGATTGGTGACCACTGTTATGTTTTCTATGAAAAAAACTAAATGTATAATTCAGGAATCCTGTGATGCTATGCCAAAAACTTCATATTTGGGTTGCTAAAATCTAGACCACTATTAGGTGGCAGAAGAGATCTAGAGTTTTTAATATATATTTATGCTGCCATCTTTTTTTCTCAAGGTAATAATATTTATTGCTTTCTACCAATGTGTTTTTGTTTTTTTTAATTCTATTTATTAATTACAAATTAGAAACATCAACATTTACAGACATGCATAAGATTTTGTTTTCCCTTCTTTCCATCCATTCACTGAGAGTTCTTTTAGTGTGTCATGCTTCTCTCATTTACTCTCTTCCTTCCCCATTCATGGTTAATTACTCGTCCTATATTGGTTTCCTATTTTTGCATACTCATTTTAATTTGTTCTTTTTCTAATTTTATCATGGTTAGATAATTATAATTTTTCCTGACCAGTTTTGTGTCACTGCCTAGCAGTAATTTATCAAATTCTGTCTGGTTTTTTTTAAAATAAATTCCCAGTTTTTTAATATCTTGGGTGAATTTAGAGCTTATCTAAAGGTATTCCCATCAGGAGAGATCAATGCCCTGGGTTCTAAGTTCCTCCCTTGATTTTAAGTTCTCTGATGGATCCATAATATCTTTATATGTCCAGGCTTTTTCAAGGTGAATTAAGTTTGGTTTGTAATTTTATTATATAATTTACTTTTGACCTTTTCCCAGACAGTTATAAGAGCTCTCCGGATGGAGTGGTTTTGGAAGTATGTATATATCTTATGCTTCCCGTAGCCCAAGAATGAGTGCCATCCCATCTGTAGATCAAACCCTTTTAAGTTTAAGAATCTTTTACTTCTTTTATTTCTTTAACACTTTTATTTCTCAGTGTTATCCACTCTTTAGCTCTGTTGCCTGGTAATATCGTTCCCAATTTGAGAGGCCAAAACCACCCTTAGTTCCTGGTCCCTGTAGACTTTTAAGCCTTATTCTGGGCATTTTTCCATGCCATATAAATCGTAATGTCACTTTATTTAATTCCTCAAAGACATTTTTTTTTAAAGTCTAATCGAAATGGCCTGGAATAGAAATAATAGTTTAGGTAAGATATTCATTTTAATGGTTGCTATTCTCCCCATCAGTGATATATTAAGTTTGGTCCATCTATTCAGATCTTTGATGATTTGCTTTAGCCCCTCATCATAATTGTCTTTTTTTAGTGTGGTACATTTGGTTGTTAGGTTAATTCCTAAGTATTTAATTTTCCCTACAATTTGTTGATCTGTGCTTCCCTGGAACTGTCTTTGCTCTTTCTTTGTCATATTTTTAGTAATTACTTTTGTTTTTTCCTTGTTAATTTTTAAACCAGACACCCTCCCATATTCTTCTATTTTGTTGACTAGTTTAGGTATTGTTTCTTGCGGGTCCTCAATTATAAATACCAAATAATCTGCGTAGGCTTGTATCTTATATTCTTCACTTTTTAGTTTTAATTCCTTAATTTGCTTATCTTTCCTGATTTCATTATTTAAGCTCTCAAGTGTGAGAATAAATAATAAGGGCAATAGGGGGGCAACCCTGCCTTGTACCTTTCAATATTTCTATTACTCTAGAGCGCTTCCCATATTATTCTGGCTTCCTGCCTTTGATATATTGTTTCAACAGCTTTAACAAAATTAATACCCAAGTCCAATATTTCTAGTTGTTTCAGCATAAATTCCCCGGTGACATTGTTGAAGGCCTTCTGTGCATCAAGGAAAACTATCGCCATCTTTTTTCCAGAGTGCATCTCATAATATTCCAAAAAGTCAATTATAGTTCTTAGATTATTCTTTAGTTGTCTGCTGGGTAAAAAGCTGTTTTGATCCGTGTGGATGTATTCTTTTAACCAATTTTTAACTCTGTCCGCCATAATTGAAGCAAATATTTTGCAATCCGTATTTAATAGTGAGATTGGTCTATGATTTTTGACCAGTTCTGGGGTGTTCCCTTCTTTGAGGATCCACGCAATGTTCACTTCTAACCACAACTTCGGGATTTTCCTTTCTGCTAAAAGTTCATTGCATATTTCCTTCAGAGGTGTTATTATAGTCTCTTGTAAGCTTTTGTAATATTCACCTGGGAGGCCATCAGGTCCTGAAGTTTTGTTCATTTTTTGTTTCTTAATGACTTATTGAATCTCCATTGAGGTTATTGTTTG
>JANHFO010009147.1:68302-94799 GCA_032468095.1 Pareas carinatus | reverse complement strand
TATCTCTCTCTCTCTCACTCTCTCTCACTCTCTCTCTCTCTCTCTCTCTCTCTCTCTCTCTCTCTCTCTCCCCCCTAATTAAGAATTGTAGTGTAAATGCAGAGCCATAAGGATAGTATGAAACCTTCATATATACACACAACATCCTTTATGATTATGGTATGCTCTATGCGGTAATTACGTAGTTTCTTTCCATCTTAGAGAAATCTAGGCTCAGAAATTGAATCAACACACCTTATTTGTAATAAAATGATTAATTGACCTCTACTGTAAGATATAAAAATACGCATAGGGAGTACTTGCTAGATTCTGTACAAATCCAGCTATAATTTGTGGCAAGGAACAGGCTAAAGCAACAGACATATGTTTGTTTCTTTTCATCAGGTTTACTAGAAAGCAGTACAAAATTAAAACCTCATGAAGCTCAAAACTACAGAAAGAAGGCATTGTGGGTTTCTTGGGCCTCCATTATTGTTACGCTGGCTCTGGCGGTGGCTGCTTTCAGTAAGTATTGGACCACTTTCTCATCTTTAGACTGTGTCTTCAGCAACTGCATGCTGGACAATGCACAATATGATAATGCTGAGATTACATAGAAAAAACTGCCTGTTCCATTTTTTATTGGAAACGGCATAATTGCTGAAAGTTAGAAGACAGACTAGATCTTGACAGTTTTTTTGAACTTGTATGGATACAGGTATAATATGGATTGTCTTTTTTAAACAGAAGGATTTCCTTGAACAAAACAAAGTATTCTACAGAAATGCAAAGGCAATGTGCAAGCAATAATATATGCAAAGATGGAATAATTTATTTTAATTATTTATTTTAATTAAATTTCTATACCGCCCCTCTCCCAATATAATAGCTAGTTAATATTTGAACCACGGCCTATCATTTTGATGGGATTGCATTTTTCTTGAGGTAACTTTAATGATGCCTGTGTGGATATGAGTTTCTACCTTAGGCTATTTATGTTAATATTCCATCGAATATATTATTTTTTTTGTCAATATAGCCTATGCAGGCTCCAATATTGAATGTAATTTAAAAAAAACTCAGATGAAGGAAGGAGGGTTGTTTCATTTAAAAGGAAAGTAAGTAGCTCAGCACAATGGTAAAATGTTCCACGCTTGCTAGTAGGGAAGCTAACCTATGAATAATGCAAAATGATCTTGAATTCAGTGAGCTTGTGTGAGATGCAAAATTTGATAATGGTTACAAAAATCAATAGCATTTTTAAAATATGAATTGCCAGAATATTTATTTATTTGTTCGCTATTAAAAAAAGAATGAAAAAGACAAAGGATTTGTGTGACACAGTGAAAATGTGATCTTAATGCGAGAAAGGCGAACTGGATGCCTCTGCAGCATATGTTCCCGTGCTAATCTGCAGCAGTGGGCTATTGCTGAAAGTTGGTGTCAGCTCCCAAGGGGGGTTATTAGTCTTTGGCCAAATGGGCTCTGCAGAATTTAGCATATATTACTTGGAATAATTTGTATGGAAAACACACGCACCGTGTATCTGTTTTTTGAAAAGAAGGAAGGAAATATAAATGCAGAGCTCATCTGTAAATCAAAATACAGCCTCTGTAGATTTGTTCTATGACAGTGATAAAATTTGCTACCTGGAAATTGAGTCAGTTTTCAAACCAGAGCTATGGCTAGGATAGCAGTCTATGGCATTTTAGGTGAAAGGATTAGTGGGGGAAAATACCAGAGATCTTTTCCCTTTTCTTTTAATCTGGAAGGATGTAATATCGGTAACATTGCAGAGTGTGTTCTAGATATGCTAACAATCCAGTTGTAGCATTTGCTTGAAGAGTGTATGAATGAAATCATTGGAATGTAATTCTTAACATTGACCAAATGTGCTAATTTCTGTTAAAACTTTGGGATAAAACTTTATAAGCATCACTTGGTATTCCTATATTGAAATATGCTAGTAACATAGACTTATACTGAAAGTGGAAGAACAGTCTATGTCTGAAACTGAAGTGTCATATACAGGGAACCGAGAAGGTAAAACCAAGGTTTTTCGAATTCTGGTTATTACTTATATCCTTAGCCAAATTCTTCAAAGTTGTCTTACATTCACAAAGAACTATTTTTTTTCACCATTTAGAGATATCTAATTTTTTTAAATTGAATCTCAAAATCTCTCTTAACCACCAACATGAATAGAATTAGAACTGTGCAATACAATGCAGCCCTAGGCATTCCACTGAGAAAAAACCGCCGCTATATTCAATGGAAGTAAGTTCCCAATAACTGATATTGAAGGCCAGTGTGTGGTTATATGTACAGGTTTTAAAGTGATAGGTGAGATAGAATAGTTTCAAAAATTTGTTAGGAAATCCAAAGTGCAAGGCAAGAAAATATTTCACTATTTGAAATATTTCAACACTTGGATAAAAGACAAACTTCTTTTTCAAAGTTAATTATACAGGAAAAGACTAATGACCTTCGGAATCAATTTCTTATATAGGAATGCCCTTGGGTGTCTGAGGGAAAAGATGTTGTTTAGGGAATGTTCAGATAAGGGAGGGTAGGGCAGAGACTGCAGCTTTATGGCATTTACAGGGAAGGAAATTCAGAAAGCATCCTCCCCAAATTATCAGGCTTTAAAAAGAGACTCTGGGGGATTTGTAATTTCAGACTTGCAAGATTCTGTTAATATAAACCTTACAATAAAGTAGCATTAGCTCATCTCGTCTTGTTTTCTGTCTGTTCTAACTGGGAAGGCTGGTACTCTGTTTCCCCGAAAATAAGACCTACTTACAGTTTTGCCTCTCACTGAAATATAAGGCATCCCCCGAAAATAAGACCACCTTGATAATAATGCCTCGGACTTCCGGTTCTGAGAGGCCTTGGTGGAAAAATAAGGCATCCCCTGAAAATAAGACCTAGCGCATCTTTGGGTGCAAAAATTAATATAAGACAGTGTCTTATTTTCGGGGAAACATGGCAGTTCCAGCACTGTAAAAAACAAACAAGCAAGCAAACAGGTATATAGGTTTAGAGCTATATCATTCCCAGCATTAGGAAACCTATAGAAGAAACTAAATCATGTAGGAGTTCCATAAAAGGTGTAGGAAGTTTCAAATGTGATTATGTTGCTAGGATGAGTAACGGTCAACATTCTCAAGAATTTTTAAAAATATTTTTATTCAAGTTTAACATATAAAGATGAAAAACTAATATACATTAAGAAAAAAAATGTAGAGATAAAAAGAGAGGAAGAAAAAATATATTTAAAAAGGAACAAGGAAGAAACTTGTTCTTCATCAAGACAAATACAAGTTCAGTAATGTTTCACCTTCTCTAATATTTCAACCAATTTTTCTTCATTCCATCCTTTATCTTTTATCTATTAGCAAATAATAAAGCCTCATCATTCAATCTTAATCAGTAAAGGTTCATTAAGAGTTTTTCAAACTTTAGTAAATCAATTTTATATTCCTTTGCATAGTAATTTACCATTTTCTTTCAAAATACAACAAAAAATCCTCTTCTGATTTTTTATATTTATAAACAAATATTTAAAACCTTATCGTTTACATTAAGAGCTACCAGAAACAATATAATAAAAAATTAATGATTAATCCCTGCAAATCATTACTTTTTTCTCTTATTCTCTCAGAAACCCCCTTCACTACCCCTTTATCTGCTTTTAATACTATAATTATATTATACTATAACTTCTCACTTTCTATAAAAATACAGCAACAAAAAACTCTTCTTCACATGTTTTATCTATAAATAAATCTTCAAAGCTTCTTTCAGTTCTAGGTAAGAAAAATACATTAAAAGCTGCCACAAAAATAATTGTATACTTTTAACCGTGATCAATTAAGCCAACTTTATAAAACTTTTTACTTTTAAAAGTCTTGATGTTCATTACTTTTAAAATGATTTCTTTTCATTATCTTTTTATGTTTTCTCAGGAACTCCCTCTTTGTCAGTATAATTTTTGTATCCTGTTAATGTTGAATCATATTCCAAACAGCCTGATCACAGTTGTATCCTTTGCTATCTCCTCTTTTAATCTCATTTTTCTAATAACAGACAATCTTAACAGAATATTCTGAGTTCATTGTTGCCAAGTATTCTTCCAGAGTTAAAATACTTTCATCTAATCTGAATTAGTGCATCTTTTCCTTTATTTCTAAACTTTAATTCTTTATGGTCACCTTTAGTAATCAGCCTTTAAGGTCTCCTCTTACCATATTTTTCTCTAATTCACAACATTTTCTCAGGGAAAGATTTCTTACATTCAAATTCTAAAGCTTCATATATTTTAATAGAATCAGGAGGTATTGTTGTAATTATTTCAGAATCTTATTCTCAGTCAATCTGACCTCTTAGTCCTTTTAAAACTTTCCGAAATCAATGCTCTAATAACCTTTTTGCTGCTTATTTTCAAATAAAATGTTTTCTTAAAGTTCTTAAACTTACATGAATTTTTATTCACTGAGGATTGAAGGAAAAGTTACTCAGTGTAGTAAAATGTGTCCTTCTGAAGGTTCTCAGTATCCAAAAAACAATTTTCAAGCCATTTCTAGTGAAAGTGATTAAAAGGGAGAACATAGTATCCTTTTAAAGGCTGAACCATGGCTTAGGCAAAGCTGATTTTCTTGGCTTCCAGAGTTCTAAAAGTTGCTGGAGACCACTGTTTTATAATCTTGTCATGGGGAATATCTGTATGGAGCATTCTGGACTATCTCACTTTCCTTTCTTAATCTGGGAAGGAGTTCAGGGAAACCAATTCATTCACTGGATCTTCTTCCCGCTGTGGTCATCGGCTCTGCTCTTGGGGAGCTGTCTTCAGTTCACCATTGTTTCCATAGTAGATAAGATTTTTTTTCTTGATCTAAATTCTGTCCAAAGGAATTTGTTCAACAGGGCCTATGGATATCCATATGCACCACTGAACCAGTTCTTTACGAGTTGTGAGAGCATAAATTATTCATGGAGGTTAGGATTAGGGTTCCTTATTGTTCCTTTCAATGAAATCTTGGGGTATTTTCATTTTGTATTTCTCTTCTATTGTCAGCAGTTTCCATGTTTAGGCAATTAGAATGCTGTTTGACAGCTTGCTGATAGTCACCGGTGTGATGTGATTGGTTTTTGCTGGCCTGAGAATCCTTTTAGACACCTGCTATTTATGGCACATGTTTTCTAGCACACAGATCTCTAGTTGCTGTTTTGCCAAACTGCTTCTCATTCCAATTGTTCACAATGGCAAAGTAATCAAATGACAAATCAGATCCTGTATTCTGTTATTGTAACTATTTATTTTTTGGACTTTATTGACACATAGTTCTAAATTAAAATGTTGATTTGTTGGACTCCATCTCAATATGTTGTACAAACCAGCTACTATGACTTGTTTAATGAACCATGGTTAAATTACCATGAAGTGTAAAACCACTTTTCTATATGTAAACTAGAGAATTATGAGGTGTATGAATTAATTTACAGTTGAAAAAAGAACATTTCTCATATTATGACTAAATAGTTATGTTTTCCTTTTCAACCTGAATTTTAGATTGAAAAATACAGTATTTTCAGTAATAAATAGAATTATTGCTTCCTACCTAAACATGTCAAACTCAAACTATAAATTTAGAATGAGGTCATCAGACATTCTTAACAAACCATGGCTAATAAGAGGTAATTTATCATTGGTGTTATCCACCAATTGGCTTTTCCAGTTAAGAGAAGGGCTTTTATCTTATGGAGTAAGAATAAGATTGACACTTATTTTTATTTGGTAAAATATACCAAGATCTGGCTTTAGTTAATGCATTGCTTTTGAGAGGAAAAAAAACCCTCAGCTTCTTTATCAAGATCATATCAGTTATCAAAATGGGTCTTTGATTACAATTTCATATAGTAACTTTTTCCTCATTATGTGAGAATTTGTAATGAAGAATGTATTCTTGGAAGAAGAAATTTATGCTTTCTTTGATGTTAGTTATAAAAAGAAAGTAGAGAGCACTGGTCCTTTACTTTATTTCTTTTGGCATAGAAACATGACATATCACATAATGTAATTTGTTGTTGGCTTTGATGTTTTGATTAGTTGAGTTTTAGAGTTTTTGAAATTATTTTAGATGTCTTTTGATTTTTGATTGGAAACAGCCTAGAGTTGGTTGAAAGACGAGCATCAGTATAAGTACTTTAATAAATAAATGAAACAATTTGTTTGCTTGTGACTTAGTTTGTTGTGTGAATTCAGCCACTGTAGTTTGTAAAATATGATTTATGGTGTTGTGCGCAGAGGGTATTAATTGAAAGTATACTTTTAGAGTTTATAGAGGACGATAATTGGGAAAACTTTTAGAGTTTATAGAGGACGATAATTGTGTATGACTAGAATGCAAGTGAATTTTGTAGAATTTGTAGTTTCAGAAGGGAAAAAGACTAGTTTATGTTTAGAGCATGTTTAGAGCATGTACACCGGAGACAAATTCCTTGTGTGTCCAGACACCCTTGGCTAATACATTCTAATTCTAATTCTATTAAGCCATATTGTCTGAACATTGCCAATATTTGTGATATTTTGGAAGAGAAAAGATTACAATGTATGCTTCAATTTTGCTGGTGGTATGCATCCAAGTTTTTAATCTTACAACAAATAGCACTATGTCTATTTTAAAATATGATTATGACTTCAGTATGAAAACAAAACTGTATCAAGAGTACATAAATATTAAGTTAGAGTGCCATGGAACAGAACTCCTGTAAATGAATTATATCAATACTACATAAATATTGAATTAGAATGTAATGAAATAAAACTCATATAACTGGAAGTCCACGTTGGAGGACAAAAGTAGATTATTTATTAAATTTAGAGGCTGCCCAACCCTGTTACAGTTAAAACAATGCAATATAGACAATAACAAAAGCAAACGTCTGGGGAAAAAAATTCTGTCTAACTAAACTTCCTCACAAAAGATCTGCCACCTGAGGTAAAAGCCAGATTTTAAGAGTTTGCTTGAATAAAGTCAGGAAGACATGCCGTTCTCTGGAGAGTTGTCATTTCAGAGGACACCCACTGTAATAGAACATCATTGGTTCCGTCAGATATAACACTGTTTAATGGATGGAACTGAGATCACGCCAACTTTTCCAGAAGACAGAGGATGGATAGAAATTACAAGGGTCCCTCAGATAACCAGACTCAATGTCATAAAGGACTTTATTGGTGATAACCAGCTCCTTGAACTACATCTAGTAGTCTATTGCAATTAGTGTGAGAAATGGTGTCTACAGCATAGGGGAGATGGTGCGATGGTCTACAGGGAACCAGCAGCTTCCCAGAAGGAGGAAGCACATTCCAAGGAAAGGGAGAAGAGGCAGGACAGCCTGGATCTGGAAAGGAGAAAGATATAGGGAGTCATCGACCTATGACCACAATTGAACCCAAAGTTCCTGTTGCTAAGTGAGACAGTTAAGTGAATTTTGCCCCATTTTACTTGCCACGTTTGTTAAGTGAATAGTTGCAATTAAGTTAGTAACACTTTATTTATTATTTATCATTTTATTTATTTCTTTTAGTCAAGCATATATGAGAAAAACAAGTATAAGTAGGAACATACTATATAAACATGTAGGTATAAATAGGTATATGCATATGCATAATAATAAATGGGTACGAATAAATGGGGACAGTAGGACAGGGATGGTAGGCACGCTAGTGCGCTTATGCACGCCCCCTTATAGACCTCTTAGGTTTGACATGAGGTCCACGGTAGACAGTTTAAGGTTAAAGATTTGGGGTTTAGGAATAATAGTGTCAGGTAATGAGTTCCAGGCATTAACCACTCTCTTACTAAAATCATATATTCTCCAATCGAGTCTGGAGCGGTTCACTTTGAGTTTGTATCAGTTGTTAGCGCGTGTATTATTGTGGTTGAAACTGAAGTATTTGTTCATAGGTAGAACATTGTAATGGACAATTTTGTGTACTAAGATTAGGTCAGACGTTAGGCAGTGTAGCTCTGAGCTTTCTAAGTCTAGATGGCAGGAGAAGGGCGGTATATAAATTTAAACAAATAAATAAAATAAATAAGGTATTCTATTGCAGGTTGAGGAATGAGGTACTCTTCTAGTAAAATACCTCTGGACTTGTTCAATTGTATTAATGTCTGTTAAACAATATGAATTCCATGAAGATGAGCTGTATTCGAGAATTGGTTTGGCAAAGATTATATATGCCCTGGTTTGCAGTTCAATATTTCCGGAAAAGAAGCTTCGCAAAATTAGGTTGACAACTCTTAATGCTTTTTTGGCAATGCTGTTACAGTGAGCTCTGAGGCTTAGATCTTTTGAGATGAGTACTCCTAGGTCTTTATTTATTTATTTATTTATTTATTATTATATTTATACCCCGCCCTTCTCCTCAAAGGGGACTCAGGGCGGCTTACAGGAGTGAGGGTTGTCTTCGAGGTTGTATCCACCCAGTTTGTATTTAATGTTCTGATTCTTTTTACCAATGTGTAAGACAGAGAATTTGTTGGAGGTTTTTTTGAAAGAAAACTTTTATTTTGCCAATTTTTAACAAACATGACAAGGCAAATTATACAGTCAAACATAAAAGTTTACACTATTTTTGATGCCTTTTTCCCCCTTTTCTCTTCACCTTGTCTTCCTTCTTTGCTTCCTCCCCTTGATCTTCTTCCTGTTTCTTCTTCCTTCTCCCTTCTCCCTGTTTCTTTTCTTACTTTATCATTCTTATTTTTACCACCAGTCAATTATTTTCGTTTCAATTTTACATACATACATCATATTGTCCAAATATCTTAATTTTTTATGTTTGCTATATTTTCTTTATCCTTGTCTTTTTGATGTTGCCTTTAAGTTTAACATATCATACATTTATATTTCTCTCATAGTTTATCTATGTATTCTTAATTTTTTGTTTACTTCCCTTATCTAAATATAACTTATCTATAATTTCTCATTTGCCCTTTAATCTCGAGACCTATAGCATGAGTTCTTATGATTTTATCTTTAGCAATATTTTATTTAAAAATAAATATATCACCAAAAATGTGAAAACCTTCTTGCTCCTCCTCTCTCCCCTTTTCCTTTCTTGTTTTTCTTTCTTCTTCCTCTTACCTTCTCACTTTTCTCTCTATCTTTCTGTTTTTCCCACCTTCCTAATTTTACTTCTCAAATTCCATTCCCTCCTTCTGTCTAATTCCTTTCTTCTTCTTTTGTTTCTCTCCCCTACTTACTTTCTTCTTCCCTTCTTTCTTATTCTCCATCTTCTTTTTCCCCTTCTTTTTTTTGTTATACCTACCATAATTTCATATTTGGGTCCGTTCCCAAGGATAAAACATTTAATTATTTTTTCAATCTGTTTACTCCAATTATATAAACATAACTTCAAATTTATCCTTACTAATATCAACATTCATAATATAACATTCATAATTTAAATCTTTTATATTTCATAATAATAAAATATTGTTAAATCAATCAATAATTTCTTAGTTTCTAAATTTATATTATTTATTCCCCCTTCTTTCTATTTTTTCTAATTGTTATTTGGTCTCCTTTTATACTTCTACTATCGGGGATTTTCAATTTTTTTCCTTTTTTTAATTCTGAAAATTGTTGTTGTAATCTAGTATATGTATATAAATATTTATCTTTTCTAATGCCATAACCTCCTCGTATACTTCAATCATATTGGTTGTTGGTTGAGATGTGAAGTTGCCAATTGTTCGACCATTTAGACACATAGTCAAGGTGATATTGTAAGCCAGCAGTGTTGTCAGTGGTGTTAAATAGTTTTACGTCATCAGCAAAGAAGGTTCAGTTGCTTTTGATGTGATTGTAAGGATCCTTTATGTAGATTAAAACAGGGTGTTGTACTCTATTGTTTAAGAACTTTACTTGGTCTTCCCAGGAGTTCTCAGAAATTAGTGAAAAGATTTCTGCAATCATCCTTACTTCTTGTTCCTTTAGTATTCTGGGATATAACTCATATGATGCTGGAGACCTGAATTTATTTACATTAACTCAAGTTCTCTCTTATCTTTTCCCCATTTATCCTAAGGTGCAAACCCTTTCTCCCAGTGGCATAACAATGAGCAACTAAGGATCCATTCTTTGCTGAAAAAAGACAAATACAAAATAGCAGTCAGCTAATTCTGCCTTATAACCATTACCATTCATTACTTTATCCTCACAAAGAATTGTATTCCTTTTTAGCTTTTTTTTTATTTCTAATGTATCCAGAGAAACCTTTGATGCTTCTTTTACTATCTTTCACAGGCCTTAGCTCATTCTGAACTTTACCATTTTTGACAGAATCTCTGAAGTTTCTATATAGTTATCATTTCCTATACTGTATATGTCTTCTTCTCTTTTCAGTATTTTATAGATGTCCATCCACAGTGCTCTCTTTAAATTTCTCCCATTTTTCCTTTTTTGGGGGAGAATTGCTGGCAATCGTGCCTTATTTGGTAGGATTTGCACACCTTTCTTCTTAAGGATTTAAGCTGGATCTGACTTGCCACCTTCTCTTGGAATTCATCAACACTTGATCTTCTGAAGTAATGTATTTATGTCTTAGCTGCTTTTCATCTGGTTATCACAAATTTAAATATAATACAATCAATTTTTCCTATGGTGCTGGTCACTTTCACTCTTTTATTCAATTTCTCTACATTGGCAAGAATTAGGTCCAGCAAAGCTTATTCCCTTATTCTTTCTTCTGCCTGAAAAATGAAGTTGTCAGCAAGATCAGAGAAGAATTTGTTGGTCATATGGTTGTTGACAGTTAGATTCCCAATAGATGTTACGATAATTGAAATTTCCTTTATTATTATTGCATGCTTTTTTTAAAGACTGATGATCCGATACAGGTTGGCTGTGTCAAGAATGAAGGCTACATCTGTATCTTCTGACTGCTCAGGTGGTCTACAGTACAGTATCTTCCATGGTATCCCTTTGGTTTCTCTTTCTTTTTACTACTTCACACATCTCTAGTGCTATTTGATATAAAACAAGGTAATAGCAATGTGTGTTATATAATAAAATATTTATTTTTTAAATTTACATATTTTTTTAAGGAACAAGCATTTATTATTTGAAAAATGTGATGACTTGAAAATGAAGAATAAGGTTCTTTTTGTCTTATGATTCTGTGTATCATACTCTTCCTGATTAGATTTGCTAGCATTATTATTTAGACTTATATACCACTTAACAGTGCTTTACAGCACTCTAAGCTGTTTACACAGTCAGCATAATTGCCCCCAACAATCTGGGTCCTCATTTTACTGACCTCAGAAGAATGGAAGGCTGAGTCAACCTTGAGCCAGTGAGAATCAAACTGCTGAATTTGATGGCTAATGGCAGATGGCAGTCAGCTAACATGACACTCTGCTTAGAAAACCAAAGTTATCATAACTTCGTAGTCTCTGGTTTAAATTCAAGTCTCAATATTGCTAAAAAGTATCTGTTTGCCTGGGGATCTTGATTATTTGGAAAACCTTGTGCAGTAGATACAATGTCATCTGTTAGAAATAAAATTTCCTGCTCAAGTGTTTTTGCATATTCAGAGAACATATTTTAAAATGCTCTTTATTATTAGAAAATAAAACATTTATTGCAAACTAAAGTGCACTTTATAGAAAGTTATTTTGCTTAGTCTTAGAACTTAGTCTATATGTATAATTGTAATTAAAGTTCAAATATTATTATGTTAGATACTCTCACTGCTAAATAATACGCACATATACTATACCCTCCCATTTGACAGAAATGCTGTAGACCATCACACATTGCATTTGTTTTAAAAAACAACAAATCCCTAGTTTAGCATTAAAGATGAAACTGTATATTATCAGAATGATGCTTTCATCAGTTTTGTTCAGAAACAAACTCTAATCTTGAAGCTCAGTGAACTTTAAGCAGTTGCTATATTATTCATACAAATTAACTATTTGCAAATTTGTTGCTGAAATAATGGAAATTAATAGCTGGATTTTTATTTTCTAGCTATGATATTGCTTTTGGTGAGACTAATGATACAGCTTTTGAGTTCAAATGTCACATGATTTAACATGTGTATTAAATAAATAATAGACTGGGTTACACAACGTACTAAACCCAAACCCATACTAATCAGATAATGGCTTATTGCTATGCTTCCCAATATTAGAAGAAGCGGGTGTTTCATATGAAATTCGTTAGGCTCAATTTCCTATCTGACATTTTATAACATAAATAAAACAATGAAAGATACATCCTGGGAAGGATATTTGGTGATTAGCTGTATCTTCTTTTCATTTAGTGTTCCATTCCATGGTATATAAATCACAATTATGAGTTTATAATCATCCTAAGTCATGATTTGCTTGACTAAAGTTGTTGCTTACATTAAAATTGAATGGGCTCATAATCAGCTAGGTCATTGGTCCCCAACCTCTTTGGCACTAGGAAGACAATTTTTCCATGGACCAGGAAAGAGGGGAATGGTTTTGGTTTTGCTCGCTCACAGCTGAGCAGCCCAGTACTGATCCATGGCCCAGGGAATGGGGACCCCTGATCTAGGTCATAACTCTAATTGTAAATCATGCCTCAGCTTGCGAAATGTATTATACCAGAAGACAAAATCACTTTTGAGTTGCGCATGCAGCCATTGACTGGGAAATGTAGCAAGATATTACCTTGAACTATTGTGCAACAGCATGAACTAAGTTTTTAAAATTAATTTCAAACTCTTAGCAATTGAAGAAGAGTGATTAAGAGGTGCTGTAGCTAAAAGACTCTTTGTAGGATGTGAAATGTTAATATCTTGAGTAAATCAACCCTTATTACTTAAACCTTACTTCATGATACAATAGACCTACTGTTCTGTGATTTGCTTTGCTTTGGCAGTACACATTTATCAGACCATCATTTCCAGCTGTGTGGAACTAATAATACCCAAAGGAGCCTGTTCCATGGCTTTGACATGTGAGATGTGAGATCTGCAAAACCAACTCATCACTTTAATGAACAAGGCGTAATATTCCAGATATAATGAAGTGTAACTAAGTAGAATAAAATTTTAGTAAAATATTTTAGAAAATCTAAAGGACAGGTTTGCATAATAATGTCTGATATTCAATGTACAGAAAGAAAATACTTATTGATTTTAGGTAGATAAAACAGATTAGGCAAACAGATTATCCATTGTTTTGTTCTCTAATTCAAAATGTAGGATGATGTTCTTCCTATTATTTCAGTGTTCTTTTTCTTTTTATTTCAGTGTGTCTTGATTGCAAGTATTCCAACCCTTTAAAGTCTGTTTGTTTGTTTATTGGCTCTTCCACTCTAACAATTATTTTGGTGCTCAGGGATCTAATTCTGAAGAAAGCAAAGTTTATGCTGAACATTTTCTTTAGATATTGCAGTTTTTATTTTAATACTTATTTCTTCTTTTCTGTTAAGCCAAAGAAAGAAGGAAAACTTATGCAGGCATCTAGAGAACATGCTATAATTTTGAACCTGAATACAATTTTTTTTTTGAAATGCTGATGTCTATTTTTTGTTATGGAATAAAGATAATGCTCATTAAAGAATATTAAATATCAGAAACATGCAACCCTTTTTTTAACTGCTTCATTATTCATTGTCTTACTTTTTGCAAAATGGAGTCAGGATTGATTTAGAATTGCCAGCATTGAGTTATAACGATCTTAATTTATTGTTAGTCATTGTACTTGGGTTATGGAAGGGCATTAACACTGTTTTCAGTATACTGCATTTTAATCCAGATTATTATATAATGTCCTGTTTACAGCATTAGGGACATTACTAATTACATGATTGAGTGTAACTCAATAAATGAGAGTGTAATATCTGTTACAATTAGAGATTATCCAATAAATACTTACTGGATATTTTTTCTGCACTGCAGAAAAACAGCAATAAATCAACACACTGTGAACCTGACTGCAGTCTTGGATTAAAGAAAGATTGGTGCATATATACTTATATCAAAGACGGGAGATGCAAATGAGTGTATAAATTATTAAACCATTGCTATAACTATACAAACAACCTTGTCCTGAAGGCAGGACAAGAAGCAATGGATGGAAACTAATCAAGGAGACAAGCAACCTAGAACTAAAATTTCCTGACAGTGAGAAAAATTAATCAGTGGAACAGGTTGCCTTCAGAAATTTTGGGTGATCCATCACTGTAAACTTTTAAGAAGAGATTGAATAGCCGTTTGTCCAGAATGGTGGACCTGGGAGAAGTTGGGGGTATGCAAGTCTAGTTTTGGTTGTGATTGGAATGGTGGTTGTTTGAACGGGTGAAGTAGATTTTGCATTTGATATAATCAGCACAGTAGTCGATATATATGTCAATCTCACATGGAGCCTGACGTCTTAAGTTCTGAGTGAAGCTCTTGAACACGGGCACGTTGTAATATTGACAGGTCAGGCCATGAGCGAAGTTTCTTATGATTAATACTGCTTTTTGCAAGTGAATTTATTGTGTAGATGAATTTGCGTTTGCTGGTTTCAGACTTACAAATGTTTCTGCATATGTGTGGGGCCACCGAGCCATCGCTGTTTTTGAACTCTGGGCTGTCATGGGTAACGTCGACAATTTCATCAGGAGTAATGTTTGATATTTGAACGTTGCTGATGATATTGCGGACCTTTGTGATGTTGTCTGAATCATTGGTGGTCTCAAGCTCAAATAAGATGGCATTGGGACGCTTCTATTCACATTCAATTGCGTCTTTTATGAGCATGGAGATGTTGCTCACAGGGTTGTTGTCTTTGATGACATCGGGGGCAAGGTTTCATTTCAGAGTTATTTTGTTACCAGATTCCTCAATAGCTTCAACAATGGCAGAGCTTTTTACGTACTGGAAAAGATCTTAAAAATTCAGGAAGACATTCAGTTTAAAGACCTAGGCGTTTTAGTAATATATAGATAAATAGAAATTTGCTTTAAGAATACTGGATTGGAAGAGATGGTAGTTGTAGTAAAAACTAAAGGTTCTGAAACAATTCAAATATGCAGACACTGCTACCTTAGTAAATAGTATAATTAATTACTAATTAATTATACGTCATCAAGTTGGTGTGGACTCTTAGCTGTCATATTGGTAGAATTTTCCAGGAGAATTTGTGTCCAATTTATTTGTGACACAAATGTGGTCCTTCAGATATTCCAATAGTGTACCCAGTGCAATTAATCCACCTTCTTTCTAGGCATCCTCTTTTCCTCTTTCCTTGTACCTTTACAGGCATTATAGCCTTCTCCAGAGAGCTAGGTCTTTGTATAATAATTTGAGCCTAATTATTATGTTTTAAGAACCATGGGGTAATTTTTTCAATGGTCCACTTGTTCTTTAATTTGTTCGGGCAAACCATGGTATTCTCAAGAACCTTCTCCAACACCAGATTTCAAAAATGTCAAGACTTCTTTTGTCCACCTTTTGCTTTTATAGAATTTCACGGGGAAAAGCATTGCCTGCACAGCCTTCATCTTCCTGGGAAGAGATATGTCACAGCATCCAAATATGTTTTTCAAGGCTCCCATTATTATTCCAGCAAATGGTAATTTATGGTATACTTCTTCACTGCTATTTCATTACTTTTGATAAAAGTAAAGGTTTCCCCTGTCCAGTCATGTCTGACTATAGAGGGCAGTGCTCATCTCTGTTTCTTAGCTAAGGGAGTCATTTCTGTGGTCATGTGACCAGCATAAAAGTATGCTGGGGTGCACAGAACGCTGTTACCATCTCATCAAATGGTACCTATTTATCTACTCACATTTGAATGCTTTCAAACTACTAGGTGGGAAGGAACTGGGACAAGTAATGGGAGTTCACCTTGTGCAACACTCGAACCTGTCAGCTTTCTAGCTAACAAGCTCAGTATCTTTAACTGCTCAGCCATCCTATCCCCTCTACTTTTGATAATCCTAAATGGCAAAAATGATCCACTGCTTCAATATCTTCATTGTCAGTTTTAAGAATGGTTGCTGTATCTGTTGTCATTAGTCTGACCTTCTTTTTATTTCATCTTAGTCCTATTTTTTTTCACAATGTTCCTTGATTTTCATTGCTCGAGCTTGCAAAATATTGGTGTATTCAGCTATTAGAATAGTTTCATCAGCTTGGGACAGGTTATTGATTTTTCTTCCCCCGGTTTTAAAATTATGCCAATCTTCTTCTAATCCATATATATTCTGCACTTAAATTAAATAAATAAGAGAGTTTACAACCTTTTCTCACTCCTTTGTCATTCTGGAGCTGGTCTGGTTCACCTGACTTGCATATAGGTTTTATATGAAACCAATAAAAGATTCTGAGATTTCCATTTTTCTAAACTCACCCAAGCTTGAAATATTGACACAACTGAAGGCTTTTCTATAATCAATGAAACAGACACCTATTTCTATTTGCTGTTCTTTGATATCAAGTATACATCAGCAATAATGTCTAACTTGAACATCTGGCATCCAACTAACCTGCGCTGAATAACATCAATTTGCTAGCATGTGAAAATGAAGTTATTGTATGATAGTTTACATATTTCCTTAAATCTCATTTCTTTTATATTGGTATGTAGCAGCTTCTTCCAATCTCTGAACCACTGTGTTGTTCTCCAGGTTTTCTGAGACCACTTGATTGGAACCTGTATAGGTTCTTCTGTTGCTTGACAAATTTTTATAAATATTCCATTAATTCCTTTAGTCTTCTGATTTAAAGACCAAAATATTGGTCTAATATTTTCTAGTACCACTACGTTCTTGTAAATAGAGAATATTTCCTAAGGTATCTTGAATGTGGACACTTCTGTTCTATACAATTTTGCTATTTTTCATTTTTGTTTAATCTTTTTGGAATTGGTTACTATCTATCCATTGGTGTTCTTTAGCATACAAATTTGAGGTTGGAATCTCAGAACCTGCTGATTTTAGAGAAGGTTGAAAGACTTTGTTTTGCCATGTCTGTCTGCATATTCAGTGTCTCACTAATACTATTTTTGCAGTATTGCTTCTGGTCTCTTTTAACATCTCTCTGAAATTCATTCTTAAGTTCCTTCCTGAAATCATTACATTTGTCTTTCTTGACATGGCATCTCTTCTCTTGGCTATTCCCACCAATTGTTCTGATATTTAGTTGACTTTCTTTTGTCTCTTGTTCTTGGTAGTCTCTTTTCAGATACACCCTTAACAATATCTTTGATTTTATTCCACAGTCAACTCTGGTTCCTGTTCAGTGAGGTTCAAATTTCAAAGTAATTCCTGATGTTCTTGAAAATGATGGGTACATACTTAAGATCATATGGTGGATAGTGATTGGCTTTTTATTTCTGCTTTAACTTATCTTGGTATTTGCACATGAGCAGTTTGTGATTTTTTCCACAGTCAGTCCCTGATATTGCTGTTTTAACTGAACAAAATCTTGTTTCAAGAAGTAAAAATCGAAAAATGAGAAATCCAAGTGAATATTAACCAGAATGACTATCAAAAAAAGGGAAGTAAAAGAGATGTTTTTGAAATAAGAATTTGGAGCTAGAGATGATCACAATTGTGATCAGCACAATTGTGAACAGCACAATAACTGCAAAATTAGGGGATTTGAAACCAAATAATGACTCCTCTCTTGATCTGAAGATCAAAAAGCAGCAACTTGCATACTTTAGAACAGGGGTCCCCAATCCCCAGTCCATGGACCAGCATTGGTCCATGCCATGCCAGCAACTGGGCCATGCAAACAAGCCAAGTCTCATTTGCGGGATACAGGCAGCACACAAAACCATGCTCCATCCAGTCCATAGAAAAACGTTTCTGGAACCGATCCCTTATACCCCCAAAGTTGGGGTCACTGCTTTAGAACATGTCATGCGACAGAGTTTAGGTAAGGTTGAAGGAAGTAGTAAAAAGAGAAAGACAACATATTAAGCCTCTCCCAGCCTCTCTCCCTTTTAGCACTGCAAAATTCCACCCCTGCCTCCCCTCTCCCTCCTCCTGTATCTCCCTCCACTTCACTCTCTCTCCCCTCCCTCCTCTCTCTCATTCATTCTCTCTCTCTCTCTCTCTCCTAAGCAGGAAAAAAATATCATACTAAAATGTGTAATACTTAGATAAGCTTCAATTATTTTGCAATAATTAAACTAACTTTGCTACAATTTTGCTACAATTAAACAACCTTTAAAGATTTTGTTATGATTAAATTAGCATTTATGATTTTGTTATAATTAAATAAGCTTTTTACAAATTTAGTTATATTAAACAGATGCTTTATATTAATAAAATGGAAGTTCTCTGATCATTATTTTAAAAATGTATGTATCTTTTTTAAAAAAATCATATTCATGTTTTGCTGGATTTAAAATTATGAATTTAGTGGTCCCTGAGATCCAAACGTTGACGACCACTGGCCTAGTTTGCCCTTAAAGGCTTAAAGGGTTACCGGGTGTGTGTGCAGGGGCTTCTCCAGGGGAGTGGGGGCATCACGAGGGGGGCATTTTGCTATGCTGGCACTTTGGGATACATAAGTGGCATTTGGGTTGCAATTTGGGCACTCGGTCTCAAAAGGTTTTGCCATTATTGTTCTAGATATTTAGGGTGAAATAGTAACTGATTTAGAATAAAAAGGTTGCTGTTATGCCATGGAGTATATCTAATTATCTATGTAACCTAATCGGCTCTTGATTCTTTGTGCTTTAGTAATTTAAAAAAATACTGTCTTTTTTTAAAAGTTGCTTTTGAGGATGATCTGTAAATTCATCTTGAGAATTCAGTTTTGATCTGCTCAGTTAATACATGATATAAAGTGCTAGTATGAATGGCAAAACCTCTGCCAAAATACAAATAGATGGAGTATTGACCACTTGTCATCATAAGTGCCTTCTTTGTTTCTATTAAGATTTTTAGTAGATAACATTCCAAGAGTTTGAGGCAGTGGTTAGGGTGTCAGGTTAGAAATCAGGAGAATGTGAGTTCTAGTTCTGCCTTTGGTGCAAAGTTACCTTGGCCCAGCCCACACTCTCTCAGCCCTAGAAAAGAGGCTCTACTTTTAAGAAACCTTACCAAGAAAACTGCAAGGACTTGTCCAGGCAGTCTCCAAGAAACAAGCAGGGATGAAATGGAAGAAAAAATATTATATGGCTTTGATGTGGAGAAGATGGTTTTTATTAGCGATGATGCTTGTTTATAGAAGCTTTCTCCAGGGGGATTTTTTGTTTAGCATCACAAAAACATTTTTTTGTTTTCCCTAAGTTTTGAACCTTTTATTTGAATTGTTTTTATATTGGTTTGAAATCTGCCTTGCATTTATTCTAATGCTTCATTGATGATTATCATCTAATATATTTTACTGTATAAAATTAAATTGTCTTGGAAACGTGATAAAAAGATATGTAAAATCCCAATCTTTATTATGTGACAATATGAACTTGATTATAAAGCTTGCCATAGAGATTTCTGGGATAATTAAATCAATTTAGCTGTTATGAAGAAGAATGCATAGATATCAGTTTTCATAATGAGTTACTGATTTATTTTCAGAACATTTTATTTCAAAAGTAATACCGGCAATTACTTTTTAGTAATTACTAAAGAGCTGCCACTTTATTTGGTTCGGGTTAACTTAAGTGTTCAGAATATTAAAGCTAGGTAGTTAGGATATTTTGACTTAATAAAAAGTCAGTATTTTTTCTTTTATCATTTTCCTTACCTGATAAATTGTATCAGTTATGTATCAGTACAGATACAGCAATTTGAGTTATTGTCATCTTCTAGACAGTCTCATTCATGAATAAATAGATGGTTCACCAGGCAGCAGAAGGTGAATACCTTTGCTATCAATTAATTAAACTATTCTCCGAGTGAGAAATTTCTCAGAAGCTTATAATTTGGATTGTTTTATTGTCATTTGATCTATTTGAGAGATATCACAATCTTCTTACATCTGCAAAATTTTCAGACTTGCTAGAGATATAATCATGTCTTGATTTGGGAATAGATGTTAAGCTTGCTGCAACCATGCACACTAATAAACCTTTTCATAATTAGGCATTATATTGATAAAATCTAGAATATTTCATAGAACTTTTAAAATATATGCCTTTTGGAAGTAGGCACGTCTTTATTGGTGGTTTAAATATGTTACTTGCTTATTTTCAGGAAATGATGCCTTCAGTCTAGCGTGCTTGGGTCTTATGCAAGCAGATTTATAGAAAAAGCATATTACAAGAAAGGAATCTGTTAACTCTTGTGTTGTGTGATAGATAAAACATTAAGTGAACTGGTTTAGCAATCAGTTGACTTTCTTAATGGATTACTGAACAGCTCAGAATGTTTTCCATTTGTGATGTCTGTATCACAGGGATCTGAATAACACTGAGTGGAAGGTCTGGATATTTTTGCATGGTATTTTAAAACTCTAGCAGGTTTGGGGACAAGAAGCAAAAAATGCATCTTGGCCCATGGAATGCTATTTCCCTATACTGTTTCTGCAGCCATCATCCTGGTCCCTCCTGCAAATGGTCATCTCAAGTGAAGCAAGATGGATAACAACAAGAAGTATAAGGTTTTTCTGTTATGGCAGGCTGTCTGAGGAATTCTGTATGCAGATGGATTTTTCCACAAGCCTACAGAGTCATTTTTCCTCATTAAAACTGGTAGTTCTCCTAGGTATTTTAAGAACAGCTTTAGGGATCCTTAATTTTTGCAATGCTTTTATTTGCTGCTGTTTTATTTATTGCTATATTGCTTTATTTCTTGCGCTAATTGTCTTCCTATATTCTGCTTCATTTCTGTTTAACGTCATTCAGAAAATCAGTTATAGTACAATCTAAAAAAAGTAAAGAATATGCTAGATTTTATCTTTCTAAAATTGGGAAAACAGCCTCCTTTTTTTGGCTCTGCAGTTTGGGTACCCCTGAAATGTTTTTACATTTAACAAGGACTAATCTAATTAAGATTCATAATGTCATCTGTGTTCCATTTCAAGACTCCTATAACTTCAGTCTTCAAATGATCATCCCATCTATATTTGACTTGTATGACATTTTGACATGGTAGACTCTTCATGGAGGGAATACATCCTAGGTCAGTTAGCACATTCTTTTTCCCTTATGTGGCTTAATGACTTTTGCAGAAAACACCTACGTTTTTTTACGTCCTTTCTTCAGTTGTCCTCTTTGTATAATAAATTCTCAAATGAAATGCCTTCTCTATAATGGGATAATATTTAGCATTATGTTTTCTCATAAACCAGCAATTGCTGGAGTTAGTTACACAATTCTTCATTCTTGATTCTGTTGATTCAAGATAATGTAACTCTTAGTGATTTGTCTTTAGTTATGAGGTACTTAAAAAAAACATAACCTGAGTTCATTTGTGAGATTGATTCAAAAACACCAAATGGCTGGTAGATTGATTTTGAGAAGATTGATTACCTAAAGCCTTAGATTCTTTTTGCTTATTTGCTCAGCTGTTACCTGAACTGTACTCATATTTAAATTGAGCACGTTCACTTTTTCTGGTAGGGAGAGAAGAGGCAGAGTCATTATCACTTAATTTTGTAATGGATTCACATGATGTATAAAATCTGCTATTATTTATAGCTTATGGTTTAGTGTTATGCGTGAATCTTGACTTATTTAACAAATTGTTATTAAAATATGATTATTTTAGATTAGCTCAGTTTAGAAATCATGCTGCAATCCATTGAACACATTGGATGTGTTCATACAACACATTTAAGTTGAAGCAACCTGTAATGTGTAAACGTTTAGTGACTGAAATCAGGCTTAGACAAGTCTTTTCCATCCTGATGCTTGATCTTAGTCATTTTACCAGACTCTGTTTGCTAATTCATCTCAACTAGTGAGCTATAATTCTTTTAACTATAAAATAGAATTTACACGCTATTATTAATCTGGATATTTGTTATCCAGTAGTGACCTATCCCAGCCAAAATTAGAAGTATTTTTGCATTATGGTTTATCTCTCTCTAAAAATTAAATATGTACACTGCTATGTTAGAGTTTAGAAATTTGTTTTTAATGCAATTTTGTGCATCTGGAAGGTTCCTTTCCGAGACAGTCTGTTTAAGAGAATGCAAACACAGATCTTGCCTGTAATGGATAGCAGAGAGTTACCTCTGTAGTTTGATTTGCCTTCCT
Source organism: Pareas carinatus (assembly GCA_032468095.1). Lineage (NCBI taxonomy): Eukaryota > Metazoa > Chordata > Lepidosauria > Squamata > Pareidae > Pareas > Pareas carinatus. The sequence goes on along the minus strand of JANHFO010009147.1, from coordinate 72,618 downwards.
TGTTTTATAGACAGTCATAGTGAAGGCATCACAGTAATCAACAGGCATCTCCTCTGTGGACCAAATGTCTTCCCAGATGTCTTGAAATATCTGCAGGGTGTTTCAGTTTAGTGCTCTGTGGATCTCAGCAGAAATGCACTCCCGTCTAGTTGCTTTATTTGATTTCATTTGCGAGATTGCTTTTCTGATCTCAACAAGAGAGGAAGGCAGGTCTACAGTATCTAAGATTGGCAGCTGAGAAATATGCTGTAAGACATCATGATCAACTGTGGATATTGAGTGTAAATTGGAAGCATTCAGCCCACTTTTTTGTTTTTGTTTTTAGTTGTTTCTGGTCTTTGATCAGCTTCAACCCATAAGTGGGAACATCTTGATTTAGAAGAACTATAAACTGACTTTATGGCACTGAAGAACTCTGGTAGCATGCATTCCTGCATAGCATTTCACCTGCTCAGCTTTCCTTTGCCACCATTTGTCCTGCATTTCTCACACTTCTGTCTGAACTACTGCATGAACTGCAGGTGGAGCAGTGGTGGCACAGTGATTAGAATGCAGTATTGCAGTCTAACTGTCCCCACTGCTAGGAGTTTGATCCCGACCGGTTCAAGGTCCTTCCGAGGTCGGTAAAATTAGGACCCAGATTTTTGGGGGCAATACGCTGATAGTTGTAAACTGCTTAGAGAGGGCTGCCAAACATTATGAAGCGGTATATAAGTCTACGTGCTATTGCTATTAAACTTGTCTTTCATTGAGACAGATAATGGATTGTTCTGCTAGTCCGCATAGACCTTGTTCTTGTTCAACTACAATTGTTGCAGTCGGTATGACAACAACTTTGAACTGCATCTACTTTTCAGAACAGGTTCCTGTAAGCAGAAACTTACTGGAGAATTTTTCATTAAGTCCATGTTGGAAATGTTGGACTTGATTTGGTTCTTATAGTCTGCTAATGTTGAAATTGTTAAAATTACTTGTTCATAGTCTCACACTCTGAGTTAGATTTATTTTAAAAGCAACAATTGAACTCTCTTTAGTACCACACTGCATAAATATATAGATTTTCATGGTTGATACTTGACTGCTAAAGCTGAAAGAGTCTTGTGATTATATTGCTGTCACAGCAAGATTTTATGCAGAACACATCACATATTTGAGGTTGGGTAGCATAATGCAGCCTCAAGAGGGGACTTAAACTAGTTTAAATTACAATTATGCAGCAATTAGGCAAAAATTTCTTGTAGGAAAGCAAAGCTTACTAGAATTTGAAACTGATATATTACAGACATAAAATGCTATTGATATCAGATAATTTGATTATTCTTTCTGGCTGAAAAGCATTACAATGCAATGTAAGCCACCCTTTTAGGAGAAATGAGCACATACAAATTAATAAATAATACATAAATATGTTAGATATCTGCTTTTTATTTTTTATTTAGAAATCTGAAATATGGAATAAATGGCCTAGAATCTCTAAGTGACAAATTTATAATAGGCATAGCCAAACCATGCCAGCCAATCTGGAGACAGCACAATGGCCAACAGATTGAAAAAAAGTCACATCACTGTAATATCTCACAGAAAGGAGATCTAATGTATTCCTGAGAATACCATAGACCAGTGATGGTGAACCTTTTTGAGACCGAGTGCCCAAACTGCAACCCAAAGCCCACTTATGTATTACAAAGTGCCAGCACAGCAACATGCCCCCGTGACACCCCCACCCACCTGCCGATGCCTCCTGTGACAACCCCGCCCCCCTGGGACATAATTACACATTTTTAGTGTGATATTTGTTCCTGTTTTTGAAAGAGAGAGTGGGGGGAGAATTAGAGAAAGAGAATGAGAGAGAGAGAGAGACACACACACACACACATAGACACAGAGAGAGAAAGAGAGAAAGGAAGAGAGAGAGAGAGAGACAGACAGAGAGTCTGAGAGAAAGAGACAGAATAAAAGAGAGAGAGAGATAGAGAACAAAAGAAAGACATAGAGAGAGAGAGAAACAGAGAGAGACTAAGGCAGCGAGGTCAGCCAGCCAGCCAGCCCTGAGAATGGGAAATGCTCACCAGCCTTCAGCTTTTCCTGGCGGGATCCTCCCCTGGTGCCCGAGTAGCTTCTCCAGGGGCCCAGGGGACTTATCTGAGGGCAGGAGAGCACTCCCTGGCCATCCGGGGTGTCATCAGCCAGGCAATGTCGGCTGTCGACCCCACAGGGGAGATCCTTCTCTGTGGCGGCGCCCACCCTCTGGAATGGCCTCCCCCCTGGGATACACACTATATCTGACCTCCATGTGTTCCGTCGTGCCCTGAAGACACATCTTTTTACACAAGCCGGGGTACCCTAGCCCCCACCCTTTTATTATAGTAAACCGTTTTTAGTAGGATTTAAATTGGTTTAATATTGGCTTTTAAAATTACGGCCCTGTATCATCATAGTTATTTTGATATGGTTTTTAACCTGGTTGTTGCAATTTGTTTTTGTAATGTAATGCCTTGTTTGTATTTGTTTGTATTTTAGCTGGTTGTAAACCGCCCTGAGTCAGTCAGGAGAAGGGCAGTATATAAATGTAATAAAACTTAAAACTTAAACTTAGCTTAAACCCGGGCAGCTTCTCCAGAGGCCCGGGAAACTTTCCCACAAACTGGCAGTGACGGCTGTGGCATGTGTGCCGTAGGTTTGCCATCACTGCCATAGATGGTCAAAAACCCAAACAAATGAATTGTAAGGAAATCAATCCAGAATACTCACTCAAGGGAAAAATGTCCAAGCTCAAAACTATCCTATTTTGGATACATTGTGCTAAGATAACACCTCTCTTGTGGCTTCCATAATGCTGGAAAAAATGAAAGAAAAAGGATGATCGACATTTGGTTACAAAATCAATAAACACATCATTGAAAAGACTCTTGAATCAAAGTGCTTAGGACACCTATTTAATTAATATTAACCTACAATTGCGATTGTGTTTTTAAGGTCAATGTAGCTTTTACCACAAAATTGCACAAAATCAGTTTTCATAATTCTTTAGCATGCTTTTATGGATATGTATGCACAAGCATACTTTTCAAATCACTCTATTCGACATAGTATTGAACTGATATTGTAGCTGCTGAGCTTTCAAGCAGAACTTTAGCTTTTCTGAAATCTGACTGTAGTTTTTACCATGACTCATATGAAATAATTAGGAAAAATATAGGGCATTTCATGACTACATTCTAACAGTACTTCTTTTTCTTTTAATAAAACAATCTTGCTGATTTTCTACTACTGTATCTAAGCTACTAATATAGCTTTTTTTGATAACATTAATTTGGTGTAGCAAAAATGGTGTAGCCTTTAAAATAGGTGTTTTAAACAGTGCTTAACACAGCAACATTAGCACTGCTCTATAAAATTTCCAGACAGAGAACTTAAATTATTCATGTATCAATCATGCCCTGGTCACATAATGGCCCTTTGAGAAATCAGTGTGGTAAGTCTTCAATCAGTTGATAGCGTGACAGTTTAGCAATTAGTGTCTGTGTAAAGTCAATAGAAAAAAACACAGCAATAAAATTGCCTCAGTTGTGACAGAAAGTATAACACTGTACATGTATTTTGTTGGTCGATCTTGAATAAATACTTAAGAGAAAAAGATAATATTAATCTCTTTGCGTTTTTGCTGTTTTTTTTATGTTTTTTTTGTGGTTATCAAGCCAAACTAGATAAAGTGGTAACAGTGCTGTCTATTTACTGCTGAATCCTAGCCAACAGCATAGAAATGTGTAAGACTTAATAGCAAAAAACATATCCAAATCTCTATAGTCTCTCCAAATGCTTTCCTGGATTTGGAAAGTCCGTTTGAGGGAGGCGGGCAGTAAATAAATAAATAAATAAATAAATAAGGAAGGAAGGAAGGAAGGAAAGAGGGAAGGAGACTGGAAGAATGAACACATAGCAGGTTTGAAAGAAAGATTTCGTTATTGGTTATTAGCTGATGCTTCTGAGATTGGATCCTTCTGCACATGAACATTGATTCTGTGTGAATTTATTTATTTATTCATTTATATCCTGCCCTTACTATTCTTATAAATAGCTCAAGGTGGGAACATTTCTAGTACTCACAAAGTTCAGCTGAAGAAGCTTCTTGGATGAGAAGCAAAACATCTTCAAGCAAAAACAAGAAGTTGCCTTTTGAAAAAGCATGTTTGGAACAACCATGACCTGGATGCCTGAGAATCTTCATAGATTCTTTTACTTTCTTTCTTTCTTTCTTTCTTTCTTTTTCTTTCTTTCTTTCTTTCTTTCTTTCTTTCTTTCTTTCTTTCTTTCTT
>JANHFO010009147.1:35634-68202 GCA_032468095.1 Pareas carinatus | reverse complement strand
CTATCTATCTATCTATCTATCTATCTATCTATCTATCTATCTATCTATCTATCTATCTATCTATCTATATCTATCTAGACTTATATACCACTTAACAGTGCTTTGCAGCACTCTCTAAACGGTTTACACAGTCAGCATATTGCCCCCAACAATCTGGGTCCTCGTTTGACTGACCTCGGAAGGACGGAAGGCTGAGTCAACCTTGAGCCAGTGAGAATCGAAGTGCTGAACGCTTGATGGCTAATGGCAGATGGCAGTCCACAGGAATAGCCTGCAATACCGCTTTTAACCACTGCATCATCCACACTCTAATAATTTTGGTCAATTATGTGATGGCGTAGAAGGACATGTGCTACCACTGGAGTACAAGCAGTCCTCAATTTACGATCACAGTTGAGCCTAAAATTTATGTTGTTAAGCAAGTTCTGTCCCATTTTGCAACGTTTCTTGCGACAATTGTTAACTGGTTCCTTGTAGTTCTTAAGTTAGTTACACAGTTGTTCAATGAATCTGGCTTCCACATTGATCAAATGACCCCAGGACATGTGGGTTATAAATATGTGTCAGTTGCCAAGCGTCTGAATTTTGATCACTTGACCATGGGGTTGCTGCAGTGTGGGAAATGGTCATCAGTCGCCTTTTTCAGTGCGATGGTAACTTTGAAGGGCCACTAAACAAACGGTTGTCGATCGAGGACTACTGTATAAAGTGATTAAAAACGCTATGAGAACTTGATACTCTGCTGTCTGAAACTGTGACCATGCTGACTCTCAGCCTAACTGTATTCAGCATTAGCGGCTTTCAGAACAAGCCTTGATGTCAAAATAACAATACACATCTTATGATGCCGTTAGAAATTTTGTTTATATATAGCACTACAGATAAACAGTGTGTACAGTCACCAGGTGCTTTACTGCTGAACTATTTTAACTGTTAACAGGAAACAGGAAAGTCTACTTAGAGCAAAAGATCATAGAATATATACCATAGATCCAAACTTGCCAACACTGCCACCTACTGGCTGAATACTACTGTAGGTGATGCACAAAAATACATTCCAACATTTTCCATTAAGCGAATGGGTTCATTGTACAGCGACATTGTGGCATTTAATACAAGTATTTTGGTTGTTTATTTCGGACTACCACCATAGGAAAGATTAGTTTCATGTGATACAAAGGCAGTCCTTGACTTATGACCACAACTGAGACTGTCATTTCTATTACTAAGCAAGGCTGAAAGAAGTCACAAGGCACACTCAGAAACTTGGCTGTTTTTGAGCAAATGCTCCAAAAACCCTGATGTTTTATTTTTTATCGTTTTACGGATTGTTCATGTATGACATATATTTTTCAAACTTAAACAGAAAACTCTGTTCCTGATTCTTTGTTTCACTTGTAGGAGTTCCAAGACATTTAAATGTGGACCTTATTAAAGAAGAGTTGATGAAAATCGAAGATGTATTTTCAGTGGAAAACCTGTATGTCTGGTCTCTAACTTCAGGAAAAACAATTGCCATTGTCCACCTACAATTAGGTAAAATATGTTGATCCACTGCTTCTAAAAATACTGGCTACAAGTGGCACGTAGTTATTAGATACTATCTGTAAAGAAAAATAATGGATAAAGGCACACAGTCAAAAAATGCAAAACCGGCAAGGGATGGGAGAGAGAATAAATTAATTGATCATCAAAGGTCAAAAATTAATTTTTAAAGAAACATTTAGATTGGGTTGTATCTCCCTCACCCTGGTTCTGAGATGAAGATTTAGCAACTCATGGGTCAGAGTGACGCCTGAATGATTGGACGTTTGCTTCCGTACGAAGTTGGCCTGTCAGCATGATCATTGATTGACAGTGATTGATGACTTGACCTCGATTGGGTTCTGCAGTTCTCGGTCACTTGATGGAACTGACAGGTTGAAAGTAAGAATGTAGAGCTACCGTGTTTTCCCGAAAATAAGACACTGTCTTATATTAATTTTTGTCCCCAAAGGTGGACTAGGTCTTATTTTCGGGGGATGCCTTACTTTCGGGGAAACACAGTAGATCGCCTACCCCCATCCCCGAATAACACCCGGCCCCGGGTGGCTCCTTACCTGGTTCAGAGGGCTGCAGAGAGATCGGGTGGGCTGAAAACTGCAGCGTTCCAAATTTGCGTGCTTTCAGCCAGATAGGAGGGGCTGGTTACTCGAAGTGCTTCCAAAGTGTCTCCCAGCAGGCTGAAAGCGCGCGAATTCGTAGCTCTGGAATTCGTGGCTATGGATTTCTGAAAGTTAAAGTTCAGGAGCTTTAAAGGGACCAAGGTTGGAGACCTCTGCATTAAATAGAGGATATTCAAGGTTAGAAAAAAGGTAAAGATTCCCCCTCCCCGCCCCACTGGACATGCATGCTAGTCATGTCATACTCTAGGGGGCGCTGCTCATCTGTTTCAAAGTCGAAGAACCAGCGCTGTCCGAGGACGCCCCCGTGGTCATGTGGCCGGCATGACTAGACGCCTAAGGCGCACGGAGCTCTGTTTCCTTCCCACCGAAGCTCTCCCTATTCTTCTACTTGCATTTTTTACATGCTTTTGAACTGCTAGATTGGCAGAAATTGGGGTGAGTAACGGGAGCTCACTCTGTTATGCGGCATTAGAGAATCGAACGGCCGAACTGCCAATCTTCTGATTGACAAGCTCAGCATCTTAGCCGCTGAGCCACCGCACCCCCTAAATTCAAGGTAGAACTCCTCAAATTAGAACCCCTAAGATCAACTGCTGAGACAATCCTGTGGCAAATCAATAAACGGTTGGAAACTTGCTTGCGTATTCCCAGCAGATCAGGCCAAGAGGGACTCCTCAGGTTTGCTTATGAAAATGATCAATTCTCATTTAAGCTGCTTCCCTCAGTCTAAAGCACTTGTCAGGATAATGGCTGAGCTATTAAGGCATCTGAGGCATATGTATACCCAAATGATCTACTAATTAGACGTCCAATCAGAATCGGGACTGCATACAGCCCACAGCTCACAATACCTTGCTTGTAGGTCTGTGGATTTCTAGTGTGCTGTCTTCAACAGATGTTTTAATTTGAGGGTCCTGATCAACTTGGAGAAGTGGTAGTTCTTCTTGGTCATCCATGTGGAAGGAGACGGGGCGATGTTCAAACAGTCCTTGTCTTGTTGATTGGAGTCTAAATCTCCTCTCTATCTTTTTAATAACTTATATTTAATAGTTTGGGTTGTTCATGTGTAGATGAACAACCAGAAGCATCACAAGAAATCGACCAACAGTTGTTAATTTGTGTGTGTCTTTCTTGTCTTTCAGTTCCTGGCAGTTCACCCAAGTGGGAGGAAGTCCAGTCCAAGGCCAGACAGTTGCTGCTGACTACTTTTGGTGTCTATCAATGCTCCATCCAGCTTCAAAGCTACAGGCGAGAAGAGAACAAGCCTTGTGCAAATTGTCAGAGTGCCTAATTTTTCCACCCTTCGGGAAGACTCTCTCTGCCTTATCCTTTTTTAAATCTTGCAGCCCCAAAAGGCCACAAAGCAATAAGCCGTAAGATATAAAGGGGAATGGAGTAACATCTGCATTGGGTGCACTATCCACGATTGGAGCTGTTGGGGGTCACTTTCGGCCATGGCCCTTTTCGTGAAGAGACAAATTTTGATTCTTCTGTTCCTGTTCATTTCTGCTGGGGTCTTTTTTCCTTGCCAATATATCTCCAAGAAGTTGTTTACAGATTCCTCGATCGATCGTTGGGCAGGTTCTTCCACATTGCCGTTTCTTAACTCTCCTGACTGGCAATCCCTAAGAAAGGAGCATCGGGAAATTTATCTACTTGAGTTTTCAGCAGAATTTAAAACAAAACAAAACACAAGATCATGTTCACAATTTGTAAAGTTAACGATCCCTGGATTGGTTACATTAGTATTCCCCCTTCCCTTTTACAGGTTTTTAATTCCTTATCTTAAAAATTAAATAAATTGCTGCAGGGATAACAGAATTTTTTTAAAAATATGTTGTCTCTTAATACAGACTTGAATTGGTATTGACTTTTACGTGTAACCAGTTTCTGGACATTTAAGCTTTAAATAGGACTCCGTGGTCGAAGGATGATTTTATCCAGGATGAACCACCACTTGTTCGACTGAAGACTTTGGGGCAGGACCCAGCTGTGTTTGAAAAGACTGGTTCGACTTTCATATGCTTTGATATAGCTCTTGTATTGTAGAAGTGTATATTTAATTTCTTCGAGTCTCTGTGACTGATTTTGAAAGCCTTCCTATTGGTCCTTCTGAGTATCTCAAGTAACGTGTCGCCTGCTTCAAAAGGCTGTTTGATTCACCTAAATCTTAATTCTACTAAATAAATGTGCTGTAGAAACTTCTTTGTGATTGCTTTGCTGAAAGAGAAAGGGCTTATAGAAAACTCAAAAAAGAGAGAGAGAGAAAGAATCAAATCTGTAGACATAAGGATAAGTATTGACGGGGAGGCACCCAAAAATTTACAACATCCAGAACTTAAAATGGTGAGAATCTGGTTTTGATTTCATCTTGACGTGTCTTTCTGATAAATATATGGCTTTTCTACTGTCCCTGTCAAATATTTGTGGTTACGAAAGACAGAATCCAACGTACAATCCAATGGGCAAGTTTTGTTGTGGGTAGAAAACGAGACTTTTGTCATCTCTGCTGCATCACAGGTACAAAATGTCTTGATCGGATGTTCTGAATCACGAGCGTGAAGAAAGGAAAGCTAGGATAAGGAGAAACCTAGCAATACATGAGGTCTTGTGGTCTGTTCCTAGGCATATAAAAACCTGGATTAAATGCTGGGCAGAGATAGACAACTTGTTTACCCGGTGTCTGAAGATCGTATAAAGTTCTGCAGAATCAAAGTTGGGACTAGAGGTATAGTCTTCTCAGCTTTGAGACTCATGCTGGAGCCCGTCCTCATTTTGGTGAGAGAAATTTCCTAAGGACTGGCTTCAGCAGGAGTCTAAAAGTTTGCAAGATTAAATCTCTGGTCCTCAGATTGGATCCTGCAACATTAACCTGGGACTTAAATATTTGCCTCCATTCATAAATTTTTTATCGATGGCAGTTGGGACTGATAGAATATAAAATCTAAAACATCTGGAAGGCACCTTTCTTAAATGCGGGTCGATGTCATCACAAAAGTTATTAAAAACTAGATTTTGGGTCACAGTTTCTTTGCTTTTGTATTGCTTGATTTCTTCCAAAGAACTAGAAACCAAAATTAATATCTTGATGTCACATAGAAAGATCTAGAGCCGAAACCGGATGCTTTAGATTTGGGCTTTGAAAGCTGAGGCAACAAGCCACAAAATTATAATTTCCTGCAAATAAAGAATTGAAAAAAAAGGGCTCTCTGTTTGAGCAGAGTTGAAATAAGCATCTGCCAGCAAATTTGAATTGATTAGTTGAAATGTGGCATAGTGGAAAATCAGTTAAGTGACCTAGTAGTTTTTAGGAACAATATTTTTCTTCCGATGAAGGAGATTCCTATTTAGTGGACGATTTCATAAAATCTGATAATTATTTAAAATACATTACCATGGAGAATAAATCAGATATTTCAAGCAAAGAGTATAATAATTTTAAGGTCATCTGGATGATGAATTGCCTACATAAAGTTGGTATTGTACCTTGATTAAACTGTTTTATTAAAGTTCTAATTGGAACTTTCAGTATGTCGACCCATCCCAAGACAAACTCTGTATATGTCATAAGTCATACATACATATATATATGCAAAAACAAACTAGAAATCCTGCAGTAGAAAAGGTTATGTCTTAACCCAGACACCAAGGGTAGAAACCTGGGTTGCTATGTTGTGATGTAACAAAAAGCCATATCACACTTTTTAAAAAACTATCAGTCTATAACAGTGGTGGCAAACCTATGGCACGTGTGCCATCACCCCAGCACAGATTTCTTTACTAGAAAGCCAGAGGGACATGGAACTCCCCTCACCCATAGCTCACAGCGGGTCGCAGAAGATGTGGGAGGCCCATGGGTTTAATAACCAATGTAATAAATCCACAATGTAATAAATCCGTGGCATGGGGGTTGTCCATGGCCACGGGGGTGGGGTGTGTGCCAATAGTCACAGGGCACCGACGGCCGCAGGGGATCATGGGGGGTCACCGATGGCTGTGGGGGTCACCGATGGCCGTGGGGATGCGCATGTTGCCGTGTTGGCACTTTGTAATAAATAAATGGCTTTTGGGTTGCAGTTTGGGCACTGGGTCTCTAAAAGGTTCACCATCACTGCCCTAGATAATCAACCTGATAGCGGCTATTCCAAGTAAGAAAGAAGCTATTCTAGAAACCTGCTTTAAATTTGATAATATCGCAACTAAAGTTACATGTCTATAAAAATGAAATATAGAATACCACCACCTACTCTATTTATCTTGAGATAAAAAGGTTGTCAATTTCCTCTTGCTTCTTGTTAATTCGTTGAATGCAAATGTGTATTTCCCAAAGGTGGGGATTAAGGCACTGTAAGTCTGCCAAATGGATTTTTAATAGATAAGAGTGTTCAATTAAGCATGTCTTAGTGGTTAGTATGTCCAGAGCATGTACTTCTGCGTGCCTGGAGCAGAAGATGGCCATATAAACAAGAATCATTGGTGTCTGAAGCACACAGGTCTCAAGCGTATCAAAGAAATAGGATCAGATTGACCCAAACTGGACATCATTTTGTGACAGTTAATATTGGTGTCTTGGGCTTCAGTCTATTGAATTTTCCACTTCTTCCTCTGCAGAGGTCTAGTTGTCTGTTATTTAGGTTCTGGCAAAGATTTTAATAATGTGGGAGAGCTGCATGTTCTTAGACTCATAATATTTTGCAGCTGAAGAAATGCAAGATATTTCTCAGCCTTGTTCTTCCACTTCAGAGTGAAGTAGTTTTATGCAAAATGAAGACTTTGATTTACCCAAATGAAATTGCTAATAATGAGTTTCATCCTGCCTTTTCCCTACTATTTTCAGAGTTCTATAAATTCTGCGTCCTTTCTGATATTTATGTGCTAAACACTTCTCTGCTTTTCTCAGAGAACAGCTCACTCTGCTCCTAAGAAACCCAAATGCTGATTCCTTTTCCCATGTTATCAGCCATATTATCTTCATTTCCTGCTGTTACAGTTTATTACTTTGGGGCATTCACTGTATGGCCCACTTTTTTATATACTTTTCTTTCTGCATGAAACAAGCACATGTATGATATCTATAGATTTCCCAGTGTATTTTCCACTGATTTAGTGGTGTAAGGGGAGAAAAAGAAAAGGAAATTAAATTGCAGTCTTGGAACTATCTATTCCTGCTGTAATTTATAAGTAAATTTATAATTAATGTAATTCATAAGTAAAATCTTGATTTTATGCACCCCCTTCAGTGGACTGAATGCATTGGACAACATCTGGATTCAGATTGCTTTGCCAAACAGAATTTAGTCCAGACAATGTTCATACATTTTATGTAGATTATATAAATTTTACATAAGCTATGGAAATTTCATGTGGATTTTTGTGTTAGATATGTGACGATAGTGGCAAGATACACTGTTTGAATTAGTTAATATAATTTCTGGTTGCCTGTTTTTAAGATCACGGATCCATTGCCTCCCTATTAAGGTACGGCTCTTATATGTGCGCATAGACAGCTTTAATAATCAGACAAGAATACGTGGAATTGCTTTTCAAGGTGCTATTTTTATCAGGTGCATTTGAACCTGGGGGACATGACTGAAGAGATGCTCTCATGAAATCTCTAGGGAATTTCAGTAGGACATTATTTTATGAGTGCTTATGTTACATAAGCTGTAGACTATGCTGGAGTGGGTGGTTATAATGAAGTTAGGTAGGTAGATAGATAGGTAGCTGGATAGACAGACAGGCAGCCAGTCAGATTTGACAGTATGATTGTTGATATGCTGTATCAGATTTTTAAAACTAGAATTATTTTCTTCTGCTTTAAATCTCCAACTATGATTTTTTTCTTATTCTTTTATATATGTACATAACTATGACAGATTTCAGAAGTATGATCTATTTAAAGGGTGGTATTTTTAAAAAAATAAAGCTAAAATAAATTCCTTAGAGGAATCAGTATCCCAGATTTTAGAACCGCATATTTGTACATGTCAGAATACTCTGCATAATAATAGCAGGTTTCTGCTATGAATTTCACAGCATTTTACTTTAAAATTCATTGGTTGCCTTACTTTAATCAGTATTCATTTGCTAAGTGTTTAAACTTGAGTAACTTTGAAACAAATTTAAAAACAATGTATATATTTAATCACAGAAGATAAAGATAGTAAAACAACAACAAAGGGAATGCATTTTTAAAAAGGACTTTCTCAATGCTTTCTTGCTTTTAAATAAGAAATAAAGAGGGACTTTGAGATAGATGACAGAATTTGAAACACATCAAATTCACATACCAGAATGTGTGTGTGTGTGTGTGATGCAGAATGGAACGAGTTAAAATGTATGATAAAGTGAATGCAAAAGTTCAAATAAATGACTACATAAATTATTAGAACAATGGAAAGAGCTATGGAAAATCAAAACTTGTTACAAGTTATTATTCCTTTAATTTGAAGGGATTATTTAATTAATATAAAGTTTTTCAGATAATGTATAACTGATAATTACAATACAAATTACAACTGTTGATATAACAATAAATGTTAGAAATGCCCTAAAAAGAAGGAACATTTTATCATTTTTTGGGTAAAAGAAGTCCCTCTTTTCAGATATTTGTGCCTGTCACTTTCTCTATGCATACAGTTCCATATAGATTAAATAATTTATCTGTATATTTCAACCTAGTGGAACCTTCTAATTAATCCCTAAGGGGAAATCCCATTATTTCCCTTACAATCTGAAGTCAAAAGTAAATTCATAATAACAGTTATTAATGTTTTTCAGTGTGGCTTCTGTGTTTGATGATAAAGAGAGTAACAACATAAGAGTAGCCCAATTTAGTCAAGCACTTTATTTTTCACAGTCACCAACAAAATGTCTCTGGGAGGAGGCATTCAATTAGTAGGAGAAGACATATCTCTATGAAGAGATGAGGATAGAAGTCCTATAACAGATGTTTGACTAGGTTGCTGGTCAGATGGATTAATAAATTGATTCCCCCGCAGATTCTAATTACATATATTGTAGGAAAAGAACCCATGAAGTGATATAATAGCTAAAAAATCAGAAGGAGCTGGTTGCACTTTTTCAAACTAACACATTTGATTGAAAGGCCTATGTGCAGTGATGAAAAACCATATATCTTTTAAATAAACGTATGCTACCAGGTTCCAACTTATTCAGGGGTTATAACTTACCTTCAGGTTAATAGTCCCATAATATAACGATACTTAAACCAAGCACAATGAGGTATTTCATTAATCTATATTTTCTTTTGGAATGAAAAAATTAGAATAACTACATGGCTGGAGCCAAAGCAACCAATCGACATCTTGTTGAAGAATGCATGTGTTCTATTTCAGTAAACAATATGAAGAGAATGATAGAGGAGATATAAGATTTCTGTTTTCAGTACCAGCACCTGGTACTTGTATATAACTGAAATCTGTCAAGTCTAAACAGGTGATTTAAGAGTGCTGACACAGAACAGAAGGAGGAAATACATATTCTCCCTCTTAAACACAAATAGTACATAGACTGTGCTAAAAAAGATTCTCTTCCAACACATTTTGAAATACATATTTATTTTTAGAATCAATTGTCAAAGGTGAAATATAATTTGGTTTGGGCTCCAAGCAGTGAGACAGGAACCAACTGCCTGTCCAATATTTGTCAGAAATATTTGCAGCACATATACACAATGATAAAAAAATAAAATGAATCTATCATTTAACAAATATTTTCTCAGATTTTTTTTTAAGGTACTGTATATGTTCTTTCTGCTTACTACAATATAGAGTTATCACATTTCTTTACAGACTGTTCCTATAAATGATTGTGTGTGTACACTAATCTTCAGTGTAGAAGAGCGCTTTCAAAAACCACCATTTCTCCTTTCCATTCTGTATCGTTCTTGTATGATAAATGGAGCACACTGAGGCCCTTGTTTCTATGCAGGTCTGACAAATAGCTGGCTTTGTTGAGGTTCTGTTCTAGCGCTTAGAGGAGTGCTTCCCAAACGTTTTCCTTCACGAAGCCAGTTTGGTCTGCTGGTTAAGGCTCCCAACTAGAAACTAGGAGACTGGGAGTTTTAGTGTCACCTTAGGCTTGAAAGCCAGCTGGTTAAGTTGATCACTCTCAGCCCAACTCATCATACAGGATTGTTATTGTGGGGATAATAGGAGGAGGAAGGAGTATTAGATATGTTTGCCATCTTGAGTTACTTATAAAGTAATAAAATCAGAATAAAAAAGAACCTAATAAATAAAAAAAATATCCCAAACCTCTTATCAGAAAGTTCTTTTTAACCTGATGTAGGTAAAAACCTTTTAAGTCAATTTAAATGTCCCAGTTGTGATTGGGTAATGAGTTCATATGTCATTACCCAAAGATAAACTACCTTTACCCAAATTGAAGTAATTTACCAAGATTTGGGAAGCACTGGCTTGGAGAGCTCCTTGTTTGACACTTTCTAGACCAGGACTTCCTTATAGCAACTAGCATGTAAGAAACCAATCCCCCAAAATGTGTTTCTTGCCCTTAAGCCACAACCTGCATGTTGGGGAACTTGCTTCTGCAGTGAATCTGTCAAGCAGCCTTTGTAGAGACCAGGGGCTTTCTGTAGCAATCTTGGTTCTTTTACCTTGCTCTTGCCATCCTGTCAGTCCTACAACACAAACCAAAAACGGAAGGGAAGGAGGAGGTCAGTAGCAGCCAGAGAGAGAGGTGTGTGTGAATCGACAACAGCCACAAGTGGCCTAAAAGAGCTAGGGAGCTCATATCCCATTTGTAGTCACTACTGAAGGAGTATTAGATATGTTTGCCATCTTGAGTTACTTATAAAGTAATAAAATCAGGATAAAAAAGAATCTAATAAATAAAAAATGCCCCCCAAATATCAGAATTTATTTTGCTAAGTGTGTCAGGAAACACAAGGAATTTGTCTCAGGTATACATGCTCAATACCTACATACATGCAATAAACAAACTGATTACAATCAAAGATGCATTCGTAATCATTTGTATATATAATCATAATCATTGTATATATAGACATAATTATTTGTATATATAAGTATAAGATACATTCATAGTCATAAAGTACCTATCAAAGACTTATGTCTCCATTAAAGGTGAAGAGAGCTACTTCTACATCAGATCAGGGGAAAAAAGTTAACTGGTCTTAGATCTGAAGAATTTCCCTCTCTTTCTAGGGCTAAATGGACTTTTAATCCTAGGAGCCGTGATTGGAAATCTATACAGAAATCAGTACATTTTAATTTATACGATTAAATTTCCATTTTTGTTCTATTGCTAAGTAGATTGATTTAGCAATTAGCAATTGCATTGTATTACATGATTAAATATGCCCATTTTCAATAGTATATGAGAACTATGCATTTTTGTTTCCTTGCTTCTCTCTTCTTACTTTCACTTAAAAAAAGAGAAGGATTAGTAATGCAAATTTTAAATTATAACAAATTATAATTTGATGATGGTTTATATGTTCAAATCCTTTATGTTGTAAAGTATAGAAATGTATTTTTAGAATGTATTAACATTATCTTAGACCAGTGGCCCCCAATCTTTTGGGCACCAGGGAACAGTTTTTCCGCAGACCAAACGGAGCGTAGTTTTGTGTGCTGCCTGCATACCCCCAATGGGGCTTGGCTTGTTTGTACTGCCTGGTTGCTGGCATGCCATGGACTGGTACTGGTCCATGAACCGGGAGTTGGGGACTCCTGTCTTAGTGTTTCTCAACCTTGACCACTTTAAGATGGGTGAACTTCAACTCTTCAAAGCTGGCTATGAAATTCTGGGAGTTGAAGTCCACCCATCTTAAAGTGGTCAAAGTTGAGAAACACTATTGAAATTTACATTTTGACATTTCCACAGCTTGAACCATAACAAAACAAAAATGATCAAGTGGTATTGGCTGGTGTTGATCTGAACAACTACTGGAAAAAAAACCTGAACATTTTGTTTCTTAAAAACAAAGGTGTATTCTTTGTTTCAGTGACAGTAACTCTACAGAAAACCCTTTTGAGCAGAAACCAAAACAGCATTTCAGGAAATTGAAAGGATTCAAAGAGCTTCTTGGAGATAATATGTGAAAGCATTTCTTGTGCTTCCATATAAAAACCAGAATTCTATAACTACATAGAGAGAACCTTCTATGTTTTAATAGATTGTATCTCATTAAAATCTAAAATTAATTCTAAAATTATTGTTTATAAATATTTATTACAAAATAGTGAATTTATATGTGATGCACGTTTTCTTTTCAGATATTTTTTCTTATTCTCCAGCCTTTCCCTAGTTTCTGAATAACAGTTCTGATATATTCATTTTGAGTTTATAGAACTATAGTAGTGCCATTTATTCAGAGTGAGTGACTAATCAAGCATGCAATTTCAGTGAATGTAGATTTTAAATTTTCTTTTTCCTTTTAGCTGTCTCTGTAATGAGGTACAGTGCTTCATCATTTGGATTTGCAGTAAGTATTCTCATAACTGAAATGTACATTTACTGTTTCTGATCGAATCCACACATTAGTTTCATCTCCAGATGCCACAAATACTATCCATTCATACAAAGAAATTTAAAGAGAGGAATCATAAGTAAAGTTAAACAATCACATCAGAAGACTAATTGGATTTTAGGTAGCATTTCCTCTTTGAATTTAACATAAGAATGAGAAAGAATCTAAAGCATGTTTCCAGCATTGTCCACTGTTTCCTGTATTAACTGGCGCGTAACTCAAGCATGTTTCAACAGAGACTTAGTCCAATTGGTGGAGGTTCGTTTTATCAATAGTGTTAAGCAAGAGCTAACTTAATTCTCTGTGTATACTGTCAGGGTAAGTCTCAGTTATCAGGAGATTAATCGGCTTCATGCTGATTTGCAAGTACCTGGAGCAGCTCTGTTAGAAGCAAAATATGGAGTTGATAGATATTCTAGTCCACTATTTATATAGCATTAAATAATTCTAATACTAAGGGCAAGTCTCACATAAACAAAGAGATGGTTCTCCACCTTCCAAAAAATTTAGATGATTACATCCTACCTCCATGTTGTTATAATGCCATAGAGACTCGATGTTGTACAGTGGTTCAAGTCTAGAATTAGACTCTAAATCCATCCTCGTCCACGGAAGTTCAATGGGTGATTTTGATATTGTCAAATATCAGATCAGCCAAATATATCAGATAGGTTATTTTGAGAAAAACCTGAAGGAGGGAGTGATATGTCTGCCTTCTTGAGTTGGAAGTAAGTTGGGAGATCTATCCAATGCATACACCAATCAGTTAATGAAAGAAATATTCTTTTGGTAGTTCTGTTCATGTTCACGTATTCATATTAATTAAGAATCCTTTTTAAAATGTTTGTTCCTCAGATCATCATTGTATGTATCTAGCAGGATTGGATTGTAGTTTGAACTAGTGACCGTTATCATTCATGTGTCTAAGAAAACAGACAATTCTGGCAGTGTTTGTTGTTCATGTGAATCTATCAGAAATATGAGGTTGGTGCTATAATTTGCAGATTTAGAAAATCCAGTAGCGATTTGCAGTCTAGTTTTTATTATTTGACAGTAAAGTTCCTTGCTTTGCCGTACGTTTGATCCCTCTGCCCTTATAAGAAGAGTCTTGTTTTTAAATACGTAATGTGTTTTGCAACAGAAAAGAGGTTACACTGTATGATGGATGGAGTTTAAAAATATTACTCCTTGAACTGACATAATTGTATTGTTTTTTGTTTCTTTTAAAATAAAAACCCAATTTTTAAAATTTCTTTCCTTTTTATTCCAATGATTAATGCCTCGTCTGTATATAGTCTTGTTGCACCCTTAACAATCTTTCATTGCAACATTGCATCACCTTAGTTGCACCAATTAAATTGTTTATTATCTTTCCCAGTTCGATGCCACTTTGGATGTGTTGTCCTCCGTGATAGTTCTGTGGCGTTACAGCAATGCAGCAGCAGTTCATTCGGCACACAGAGAATATATGTGAGTACTTAAAGCTATTTTTATCTCTGCCGAAGCTTTCATTAATACTGTATTTTCACAGGGCCAATTATTTTTTTCTGCCCTCATGATTTCTGGAAACCTCCTGGTGGCACAATACTAAAAATCTTTTCACAGCACCACAGGAAAGCACCATATGTAATATAGATCCTTTGAACAGCAATTGCTGAAAACCTCGGATGCATCCTTCAGTGGGGGATGCATTCGTTGGTACCTACAGCTTGAAATTCACATTTAGCAGACTGGATCTGCTGCATTAAGTTACACAGCGGGTAATCTCAAAACAGACAATCTATCAAAGCATAATTTGTGTAAAAGTGCAGTAGCAATCTGTTATTTTTATTTTATCTTATTCTACTGACAGAATATGATCTATCATATTAGATTCAAAGTATAACGTTAATCATCTGCTTCCTGCCCCCCACTCCCATGGACAGTTTTCTTTTAATAAACCTTTCAGCAAGCTGCTGTTTGACTTTCAGTGCTTCTCCACAAAAATGGTTGAAGACAGTAACTTATTTAAGTATAATTACCAGGGGTGTAGCTATCTAGGAAATATATGATTTCTATTCATTCATCCTGCCGAGGTTGCAATTGGTTCACATGCTGTCTCACCCCATTCTATTCAGATCATTTGTTTGGTGCAAAGAAGACACAGGCTATGATTGAAAGAAGATATACACAGTGTTTAATTGTGCAAGTTGAGAATGTACAAGGTGTAAAAAAAAAAGCTTGCTTCTAAATGTGAATAATTTTGTGCATGTGTGCAGGAAAAATAAACACCTCCATGTTTTATGCAATGAAACAGTACCATAGGAAGTTACTTATAGAGGGAAAGTACCAGTAAGAAAAAAATCAGAGATTAAAGTAATTGTTACAACTCTCATGTACATGTCTAGCAAAATTTTAGAAATTGGCATGTGGCAATCAGTTCTGTAGGATATCCTTTGAAGAACCTTGTAATCTCAATGAAAAGAGCTGGGTATTGTATGTAATATGTAATAGTCTAGGGCACTGATGGCTAACCTTTTAGACACCGAGCGCCTGGACAACTCACGACTAATGAGTTGTGATTCGTGATGTCATCGCCTGGTGCCGCTACTCTCTTTCTGAGCATGTGTTTGGTCCCGTGATGTCATTGCCCAGCACCGCTACTCTCTGAGCATGCGCATGGCCCTGTGAGGCCTAGTGCCGCTACTCCTTTCTGAGCACGCTCAGCTCTGGGCTGATGTTGAGGCAACATGGCTCACGTGCCAGTAGAGAAGGCTCAATGTGCCCGCTGCGGCACGCGTGTCATAGGTTCACCATCACTAGTCTAGGGTCTAGGATATCAGGGTAGGGATACCAGTCTTAACCTTTCTAGCCTATGGTTGAGCAAGTTTGATGAGGAAAATAGTATTGCCGTGTTTCCCCAAAAATAAGACATCCTCCGAAAATAAGACCTACTTACATTTTTGCCTCTCGGTGGAATATAAGGCATCCCTCGGAAATAAGACCTCCTCAAAAATATTATTTTCGAGGGATGCCTTACTTTTGGGGAAACACAGTAGATTGTCCACTCCCGAATGCCACCCGACTCCGC
The DNA here is from genome assembly GCA_032468095.1 of Pareas carinatus. Lineage (NCBI taxonomy): Eukaryota > Metazoa > Chordata > Lepidosauria > Squamata > Pareidae > Pareas > Pareas carinatus. The sequence goes on along the minus strand of JANHFO010009147.1, from coordinate 52,430 downwards.
CCTCCCTGCCATACTCGGGCGCTCCTTAACTCATGCATAATAACTTCATACAGGAGAGGCAGCGAGGCACATGTGGCTGAGCTGCTTCCAGGGCTCCGAATTCAACGCAGAAACGCTCCCAAAGCGCTTTACAGCTAACTGAAAGCGCGCGAATTTGGAACCCTGGAGGTTTCAGCCAGCCGATCTCTCTGCAGTCCTGGCTTCTCCGTGAGGTAAGGAGCGGCTGGGTATAGCAGGGAGTGGTGATGGGGGTGGCTGATCTAACGTGTTTCCCCAAAAGTAAGGCATCCCCCGAAAATAAGATCTAGCGCTCCTTGGAGCAAAAAGTAATATATGACAGTGTCCTATTTTTGGGAAACACGGTAGAACTCAAACATGAAGAAACAATTATGCAGTCAGGGACAAATTATGCTTAGATCTTTACATCTTGCACTGCTCATTATTTCATAAATAACAGACATAGGGGCCTGTGGATAGGAAAAAAAAGATAGAGCTGTAATTCTTTTTGCCACTGCATACCTACTACAACATTTAGGACAAAAGAAAATACAAAATACATAATCTTTTGTGATGTTACTTAGAAAGGTTAGATGGAGATAGCCGTATTCCACTGCAGTGTTGCATATTCAATAGTTAAGTAAATATACTGTAAATTAAAATAAACATGGATCACTGGAATAAGCATAAATAATTCTGATCATACTGCTTTGAATTTTTCTTGTATATCTCAATTTGTATTATAGAATAGGCAGCTGAATGATACTTGCATTTTATATTTGCTGGAAAAATAATTTAAAACATATTTATTTATTTATTTATATTTATATTTCTATACCGCCCTTCTCCCCGAAGGGACCCAGGGCAGTGTACAGTAATCTTAAAAGACAATCATAAAACCCTTGTTAAATGTTACCGTAGGCATTAATAGTAAGCCTTATGATATTTTTTAAAATAAATCATTATGCCTTTATGCATATTTTAAGACCTAAAACCAAAAGAGGTCAAAATTCTTGTTGTATTGTACAAACTCAGCACTTCAGACACCAATGTCTGTCTTCTAAAATTAGAAAAGATGTAACCTTCACAAAAAAACCTATTAAAATTATATATATATATGAATGCAAAAAATTTATCATATTAAATATACAAACGTACTTGAGGAACAATGCTTTTCAAGATTTGCATGTTCAATTAAGAAAACAGTTTTTGTATGTTAGAGTAGAAAGCTGTCATTTATATTTCAAAAGCAGATATAAGGAGGTGCTCTGCAGTATCAGAGCAAAGCTCTTGACACTGGCATCGAGAGTCCTATAAATAGCTTTGCAAACCTATTGAGTGGTTCTCTTTGTTTTGCCTAACCCTCAGCTTTATGATCTGGCTGCAAAAAATTATGGCTTCCTTCTATTCCTTGTTGACCCTTGCACCATTCTGAACTCTCCATTCTATCAGCCAATTCCCTTCTTCAGAAATAAAAAGCGCTACTTCTTTCCTTAATTGTTTTGATGCACAAGAGACTGTGTTTTGGTCACTTTTACCTCACTGAACCCCCAGCCTGATTCTGTGTCTGATGTACAGGTAGGCCTTGACTTATGACTACAGTTGAGCCTGAAATGTCTGTTGCTAAGTGAGACATTTGTTAAGTGAGTTTGGCCCCGTTATACAATCTTTCTTGACACATTTGTTCAGTGAATCATTGGCGGTTGTTAAATTAGTAACACAATTGTTAAGTGAATCTGGTTTACTCATTGACCTTGCTTGTCAGAAGGTCGCAAAAGGTGATTGCAACTCTCATAAATATGAGTTGGTTGCCAAGTGTCTGAATTTTGTTCACATAAGCATGGGGGTGCTTCAGTGGTCATAAGTGTGAAAAAATGTCACTTTTTCAGTGCCCTTGTAACTTTGAATGGTCACTAATTAATGGGTATAAGTCAAGGACTACCTGTATTCCTAACTGTTGTGGTCCTTGAGTGTTTAATGAAGTTTCTGAGATACGGCATGTAAATCCTCCTGGACAACATCTATATATCTACTTCCAGCAAAGCCAGCATGCTGGAATTTTACAGTTTAAGTAGACATATATGGGGAAAGTCAAAATCAAGGAAAATGAATACAGGTATATTTTTCTGGCTGATTAGTTACTTATTACTTGTTTTGGTGGCAAAATAGCCTATGATGAGTAAAAAACAATAAATAGTTTAAAACTAGTTGAAAAGGCTTGGCTGTCTAATTAACCTAATCATGAATTTAGCTCTGTTTAGTCTTCTCTTCATTTCAGGAAGACTCTGTGTCCAGAAAATTATGTGGACATCACAAAGATATGAAGCATTTGGTCTTGCATACATTGGCTCTCCTTTATGGATTGCAAAGTTTAGCCTGTGTTGACAGAAACTTCAGTTGTCCTCAAACAATTTGGAACTGGTGATTCTGCTTAGCAGTTATTTTTCTTTTTCTTTTTCCTATTAATTTATACTCTATATCTATCCACTTATTTTCTAAGTGGTCTATATGACTTTCCTTTTCCTTGTCAATACTGTTTCTTTTCTCCCCACATTTTCTTTCTTTAAGTTAGAATAGGTAGAATAAGCATGCTAGTCCATATGTTAAGCATGTGTGTGTCCTAGCTTCCAGCTATCTTTTGTAAATGTGCATGACTACTGACTATGTATACATAAAGGAAATGGCCAATCTTTTTTGAACTTTAATACCTATTTAATTTCCTCCTTAAATATTGTGTGGATCCTTGTTCTGAGACCTATCACCTTGTTAATTATAGCTCCCTTAATTAGTCTGTAAGAAATAGCTATTTCCCAAATTAAAAAAATCAGCAATCAATAAGTCACTGTTATGCATTTTAATCTAGTTAACATATCCTACAGATCAGATCTTATCTACATGCCTGGAATTATGTGCATAGGTGGAGAACAACACAAGAGTAACACAACTGTGCTTTGAAAGAGTATGGCCAATGTTTCCTAATTAATTTAGAAATGTAGAGGCACACTCTACATGCAAAAGGATAGAGCTTTTTGAAGTCCCATTGATGTCATTTACAATGTGAAATGCTCTATTTTTAGTCCGTTTAATAAAAATAAGATAACTGGTTTTCTTTTCTTTTTTTAAAAAATGTCTTACATGAAATGATAAAACAAGGTTTGAATTTCTGACAGCTCTGTCAAACTGTAAGATAACCACAAGCTAACAAGCCCACCCACTAGTTATATGACTGATATTGATAATTTTGTTCTATCCAGCTTAGTGTCAGCACAGTTCAGTGAATATTCTAATTAACTTTGCAAAGATCTGCTAAAATTGGTTCCAATTCCTCGCAAAACATATTGCAAAAATACATCGGATAAAAGGAGGAAGGCAGCATGATATCTATGTATTGTCATGTTCAAGTGAAAACATTTGCACAGATTGTATTTGCATGCATCACTGTTTTTTTTCTTAATCCTTAATTTTGTTGCCACACCTTTATTGTTCTTGGAACAGATTGAATCAAGACTAGTAATTACCAAGGGCTTTATTATATTCCCAGTTAGACATATTGTTGTCACTACATTTCATCCACTGAAAAATTAGGAGGTGATTAGGTAGTGTTGTTTTGCAAAGACTAAATTGCATCAGCCATGTATAGTTATTTAAGTAGGGTAAAGAGAGATGTTATACAACACAAGGTATACAATAAAGTATTGCTGTATAGACTTATATGAATTGCAGAATGGTTAATGTTACTGACCAAATGTTGGTCATACGAAAGCTTAAGTGTTTGTTGTTATATAACTGGCTAGTATATACGAATTATGCAAAAATAAATAGTTGAGGCTATAATTTTATTCCCTTTATTCAACTGTGCTGAAAATAGTTAGAAGCATTTTTTTCCTTTTTCCTCCTGTACCCCAGAGTTTTCTCTGCCCCTTGTTTCCCTTCCCCACTTCTCTATCATTTTATATTTTATATTTTGATTTCTATGTTGAATATATAAATATATTGAATATATATTGAATGATAGTAAAGCCTAAGTTAATTGTTCATTACTGTAGAATGTTTAGCTCCGTTCTTCCATCTACTATATGTAGATGGACTGATTTCACTTTGATGGTATAATTTTGACATGTGATTGTTAGAACAGAACATCAACTACAGCTGTATTACAGCTTTATTACCATACTGGCAATTTTTCTTGCCATTTGTTTTTACACAACTGTTACAGTAGGTTTATATTTGAACAGGGTTATTTAACATCAGACCAAGATCCCTTCCTTGATCAACTATAATATAATGAATCTACTTAGAGGGCTAACCCTTAGAGGATTAAAAATTTTATTGCTATGTTACATTTTTGTTCTTTATGACAAAAATGCATAAATCAAGGAGGGAATACTGTAGATCCCAATTCCATCAAGCTTATACTGTCTAAATTTGGCAATCAATTGATTAATCCTGTAACTAAAATGTGACTTTCCACGTATTTTTGGAAGTCAAATAGCTTTGTTAAAGTTACAAGAGTTATTAATATTTTTAAAATTTGCACCCCAATATAGAAAAAAACGTTACTATTTCTAAATCCATAGTGATGTTTCTGGTCCTGGGAGGTTTTAAGAAAATGGAAATAACATTTTTCTGTAGTGGTTGCAATAATGTGGATGAAAAGGAGCTATTTGCTTAAAGAGAAATATTTTGTAATGAATTGCTGTTGTCAACAGTTAGGAAGCTGTGGGAAATTCATTCCCTTATGATTTGCACAGTTTGATACCATTGAGGGAATAATTTCTGAATACAGATTGTTTGCAGTGGGAAATCTATATTTATATGTGAGGGCTTTCTTTTGTGCTGAATTATCACCAGTTCGTAAGTGTTGTGTGTATGGCCTGACCAGGGACAATATTGAAAGATAATACTGCTTCTATTCAATTTCTACATTGATTTTTTTTGCATAAAAATAAAACTGAGAAATATGTTATGACAGCAAACTATGTTTTATGGTTTGTTGCTAAAATACAAACAGTTCAAATTTTTATAACAAGGATGCCATACCTTACGTGTGATTAACTGATGTACAATTTAAAAAAATAAGTGTATATATCTATCATTTATTTTCTCATATTACTATCTGGAACTAAAAATTAAGTAGGTGGGTTAAGCATTTCACAGTTAAAGGAACATATATGTTCTATCTAAACCATAGAATTTTTCTTATCTGTTTGTAATTTTTTTTTCTTTGAGTAGATACAGAATCAGTTTGCATTGCCTGTTTTAGCTGGTAAAGTTAAATATAGCCTTTCAGATAGATTTGAATGACAATTCCTACCACTCCCTGGAGTTGTCTTCGACTGCTGGGATTTCTAATTCAGCAGCATTAATTTCTCAGGTGGATAATTTTAAAGGCTCTGCCATTATGCTTTCTCTCCTACCTAGTGCTGGTTGGGTTTTTAAATGAGCTGCCAAATAATATCTATTTGCAATAGTGATGAAAACGGAGAACTGGTAGCCCGTGTCTACCGCAAACCCACACACCTGAATCAGGTCCTCAGCTTTACAAGCAACCACCCCACCACACACAATAGACGCTGTGACCAGATCCTCTTCAGAAGGGCCAGGACCCACTACAGCACTACAGCACTAAGAAAAGTGGAAGAGAAACGGCTGCTTGACGTCTTCTTCAGTAACGTCTAAATGAAAAACTTGATATTCCAACAAACAGCACCCAAACCACAATGCACCACACAGCCAGGCACCAGATGAAAACTAATCCTACCATACACAAAAGGAGTGTCAGAAATAACAGCCAGAATTCTCCAGCCCCCAGAAATAACAATAACTCACAAACCCACAGTCACTCTGCCAGAAATTATCCAGAAGCAAAGACAAGACACAGATGGATGAAAGAAACAATGTAATTTACAAAATCAACTGTAACTACTGCAACCAATTCTATGCGGGGCAAACATCACGTCATTTAAAAACCAGAATCCACAAACATCAGCTGGAAGTCAAATGCTATGATCCCAAATCCTTCATCGCTACCCACCCTGACACTGAATAGCACCAATTCAATTGGAGCAATACAAAAATCATTGGTCATACTACCTCCCACCATTCTCCAGTTTATTGAAGTCTGGCACTCTACAAGCAATTTCATCAATAGACACATCGACCTGCAACCAGCCTAGGAATCCTTGAGAATTCAAATCAAATGCACAACCAAACAGCGACAACACCAACCTTCAACCAGCACCCAACCCCACTCAACCAGCACTTCACCTCCCAATGACCCTCATCTGATTTCCTTATCACAAGACCCATCACTAGACCCTCCCCTGAGGTGACCAGCCCATCCCAGCTTCTACTGACTACACCAAGCCCTTATAAACAGAACACCAACTCTGCAACCCCCTAAAAATCTGCTGAAGATGTTACCTATCCTGGTAATGAAATGTTTGGAAACCAACCTACAAGCTTGAAGAGCGAAAATCTACTCTCAATATCTATTTTTTTATTTAGAAATGTATTCAGGCTTAAGTTTTATACAGAAAGACTCGAGTTTCTAAAACACCTCTAGGTGATGGATCATAGATTTCTCAATGACTTAATGCAATATACATTAAACATCAGTGAATCTGTAGTGTTGAGATAATGAAAGGCTGTGTTAACATTTGCTGCTTAGGTATGGGTGACCTTGAGCAAGCATTGTTTTTCATTCATAGATGAAATGTTCTAAATTCTATTTACAGAAAAAATAAGGCTACAGATAATATTGCACAATAAAACTCAGTAATTCATAGCCATTTGAATGAATGTTTGTAGAATTATTGCCTATATCATGCAAGGCCTGTTTCCCATTGCCTCAAATCAAATGGGAATTCACATGTTGGCAATGCTAATATTGCTGTCACTTTTTCTGGCTTTCCAGTAACATAGGGTCAGCAAATTTCTTATTCTTATTATTTCCAAGCTAGAGTTTTGATCTTGTCTGTCACACTAGGCTATTGCAGTGGCAGCTGTGGTCAATGAAGTAATGATGCTGAATGGGTTAAAAAAAAGGGAAATATAAAACAGTGTGAAAGTGTTACATATACTATTGTGAGGACCAATTTCCAATCATCCTGTTAGGACTTGTGAAAGGACATTATTTTTCCAATGGAGGCTAAATCTAAACTATTGAGCTTTGTCATTCTTGCTGCAGTTATGGAATGTAAGCTTGGAGGAAGAGATGTGAGAAGACCTGTGAATTTCTATGAATAGATCTGTTGCTAATACAATCAGCTGCAAAGAATTCAGGTAACTGATGGAGACAGCACTGAAAGAGAAGATTTTGACTTTACAATAACATACACACTTAATCATGGAATGTGAGAAGCTAGAATTAAGGAATATTTTTTTAAAGCAGAAACGAAGTGTCCAAAATGGATGTCTTAAGAATATGAGTCAAGCTCATGGAAATGGCCACTTTAAACCAGATTATTACATGATCTGCCATTCAGAGGAGGAGTCCGTACGAAGGAATAAGAAATAGAATGTTGATGATCCTCAAAATTGTGTGTTCAGCTATAAACCAATGAACAATAGGATCATATTTGTTAGAATTAATTCATGATACCCAGTGACATCAGTGTTACACAAATGCATGAGCTGACCACAGATGCTTTAGTGGAAGCAACTGAGAAATTTTATGGCAAATGGCAAGAAGAACTAAATGCAGTATCAAGAAAGAAGGTAGTGGCTATTTGAAATGCAGAAACTGGAGAAATAGAGATATTTTGAATTATCGGAAGATTTCAGTTATGTAAAACGATCATACTAAGTTTTGTAAAGAGAATTGTTTATCGCATCACCTGTTTGAAGCAGCATAAATGTATAGCATAGGACATAACCAGATAGACAGCATTGGAATAAAATAAACTAAATAATAGAAGATGGAGAACTGTAGTCAAGTCAGATTATTTTACATTCCGATACCGATTACAGAATCACTCCATGAATTACTGGTAGCAAATATATGGATTAAATTAAAAAAATTAAAGAGGTCATCTACACGAGCTGTTTATGACCAGAAGACAAATGTATAACAGTAAAACACAGAAGTTAAAAAATATTGCTGTGTATTCTTATGCCTAAGGAACAGATATACTTAATTTTTCAGGCAAGGAAAGTGGGATAAAACCATATAATTAGGTTTTAGAAAAAGTGAAGATTTACTCTTTGCATCAATGACTACAGCAAAGTCTGTGAATGATATTATGGAAAATGGTATTCCAGAACAGCTGATGATTCTTCTGCGACATCTTTGCAATGAACAGCAACAAACCTCGAGAAAACTTAAATTGGAGGCTGTGGTCTAGCATAATAATAATAATAATATTTTGCCCAAGTGCACAGTTTATACTCACTGCAATTAAGATATTTGCAGCTAAAACCTGAACTGTGGTTTTACAAGATCTGAACCTTGGCTGGGCACATTTCCAAGAGGAGAACCCATGTCTTGCTTATGAAGATCCTCATCCATGGTATGGTCACGAATGAGGGCAGATTTATTGCAAACTGACCTGGTTTTCCAAAGCAGTAGCAGGAGTCCTGGGCCATCTGATTATCTGGTATTTAAAGTGAATGCGGAGGTCTAAAGAAGAACCATTCTCCAACAGTGACCCTGACATCCTTGAATGCAGTTTGTCCCCATGTTTTCCCCTTTATTTTGAAGCAAGATCCTGCTTCACCAATAAACAGCTTTTGCCATCCTAAATCTGGGGAAGGGCTGGAAGGAAGGAGCAGAGGTCTTCCAATCTCTCTTGGCAAACTTTCCTTCTACATTCTGTAGGTTGGTGCCATAGAACCACAGCCCATATCTTTCTTTATTGCAACTTTTATAGGGCTGTTCATCTTGAATTGGATGCTGGTTAGTCTGATAATTTTTATTTACACTGTTCAGTCTCTAAATGTAACAAAATTCTGATACATCATGGATAAGCTCTACCCCCCCCAGGTGGTTAATAATAGCTAATGATGTAGTTTAGGTATTACATATATCATATCATATATCATATCATATCGTAGTATATATTTACCCATGTCATTAGAGCCATTAGATTGATAAAGACTATGCCTATAAATTTGCATGTTATCAATCACATTTAGCCTTTCTAAGTTAGCATCATTCCTTTTTATAATATTTTATCTTATAGCACACTATTATAGTTTTTATATTTAGAATATCAATATTATAGTTTGCTAGTAAATTTTAATATTGTAATTTTACATTTTGCATTAGCTGTTTTTATTTATTCTTGGCTATTATCCTATGGTTTTACACAAATTATTCTATTTTGCGAATTTATGTAGCCATTACATTATAAGAGTGGCAGGATGAAGAGTTGAAATCCTTATAATTTGAGATATGCAGGCAATTTCTCATTGGTATGTGAGAATAAAAATATTTTTTAGAAAAGTCCATTATGAAAGTAAAAAGAGAGTAAAAAATCTGGATTAACCTTGAGTGAAAGTGGTAAACAGCTTTTCTTTTAAAAATAAAAAGGACATTATGCCGGAGAAATAAAGAAGAGGTTTAATTCTAGGAATGAAAATAATCATGTACTTTGACAAGAACATAATGATATGGAAAACCTATTGAGAACAAAGATAAGAATAATTAAAGCAATGTTTTCCCAGTAGTGATGTATCACTGTGAAATTGAACATGGTGAAAGAACAATATTTTTTTTAAAAAAGTATGTGTTTAAAGACAGTAAAAATGTTATAAAATTCATGAAGAATCAGTGAGTTTTAACCGAACAAAAACTTATGGGTCCTTTGAATCATTTGTATGTACTTTGGACATATAATTTTAATGGTGAAGTAGAAACAAATGACTACACATGGTACAGCAAGCTGGAAAAAGTCAAACAATGCAAATGTAACATTTAAAGCAAGTGGATGAATGGGACAAATAATTTTCTGAAATACCCTTTGAAGAGCTATGGGCTCTTCAATAAGGAGCTATGGGCTCCTTATTCCTGGAAACTAGTTAAATTAATGAGTGTTTGTTCTTACAGTGACCAGGGAGTTGAAAGGTAAGGGAGGAATAAGAATGGAAATGTGTTTTAACTTGAAACTAAAATCTATGGACAGAAAAAAATAAAATAAGGTGCCTTCAATGACTTGAAGGCACTTTATTTTATTTTATTTTTTTCTGTCCATAGATTTTAGTCTAAGTTAAAACACATTTCCATTCTTATTCCCCCCTTACCTTTCCTTCCCACACGATTCTCAAATATGTTTGCTCTGCTGATGGTAAGGCATCAGAGATAGGCAACAATGGAATGTGTACTGCCCATCTTCTGTCATATGTCCAGTGTGTTGCTCTGCAACTTGGTAATATCTGTAGTATCAGCCTCTAAAAATCCCAAGGGCTGTTTGTATTCTAATATGCTGCAAAATAGCTCATAAGGCCATTAAATGGGAAGGGTGAAGCACTAGCAGAGACTGGTGATGACTGAAAAGAGAGATGGACAGCTGTCTTTCCCCTTCTTATTGATACCAAGCTCATCCAGTAAGTGGGGAGAAGGGTAGATAATATGTACATGAATAAGTATGGCTGACTGAGAAGAAAAGAGGAACTCTGGATTTTACTAGGGTTGGAAATAATAAAAAACTGATTACCTCGTACAACAATTTTTTTGACATTTCTGAAAAATAAACAAGTCTACATTTATTAAGAAAAGATTTTCTGCAGTCTCTTTCATGCGTCTGATCTCTATTTGCGTATGCTTCCAAACCAGCAGATTGGTTGATATGTATAGATTAAAAAATAGTAGCACATTGTTGTCCTAATTATAGCAGTCTCAGACTGTCTTAGCAATAGGAGACAAATTTCTGAATGTTACATGGAAAATGTTGCTTCCTTATTTCATGTAATATGTAAAGGAAACAGATGTTGATTATAAGGCAAATGAATGTACAGTACCGTTTATCAGAATAATTGCCAAAATATTAAAACATTTTTCTTGCCAAAAGTTGTATTTATTAGGGATCTATCTTATTTAATAAAGTCTGTTTGTTGTAAACTTTGGCTTCCATCTTGAAAGGTTTTAGTCAGTTAAGGCATTAGGGTTCAGCTTCACATGGCAACTGAAAACAGGGGTGCCTTACATCAGTATAAAACTCAGCCTAAGGCAAATGCTGAACACCAGACTTATTCACATTTCGTTTATGGAATTTGCATTTTTGTACTACTTCCTAAGGCCTGAATAAGTTACAAGACCAATGTGGGTATCTCACTAAATGAGCAGTTGCTCGATACTCTGACAGTGATTTTGTTTTTGTGTTTCGCTCTTGAATGTTGTTATGTGGACTATTAATTCTTTAAAAATGTTTACTGTATAAATACGCTTATTTTTTTAGTCCTATGTTTTTATTAAACAGCCAGCTATAAAAGTTTCAAACAATCTTTCTTTCTTTACAGAGCTTGTGTCATCTTGGGCGTGATATTTCTTCTGTCCGCTTTATGTATAGTGATCAAAGCCATCCATGACCTTGCAACAAAGTTGCTTCCAGAAGTGGTAAGATCTTAAAAAAACAACAACCAACAACTAAATTTCAGTGTTTCAGTAAGAAAGCCTGCTATGCAGCTGCATGTGGTCTTTTGTATCTTTGTATAGTTCTGTGGAATGTATAAAAATTGCAAGGTCAAGTTTTATAGTGTCACATAGCATGATGACAATTTTATCTTTATTGATTACATAACCAAATCCATCACTTCTAGAACTTAGAAATTTTGGAAAACATGCAATGGCCAACAGTTGGACTAGAGAGTTAGCATTGGGGAAATGTTAAGAAACTGGAATTTGCTCTGATTTCCTGAGCTGTAATCTGTGCTGTATATGAAGAAATTTTGTAACAATACAGTACAAGTTTATTCAGAATTGTTGCAGCAATGGGAAATAACTGGTGCTCTTGTGCCTAAGATTCTAGAAGTTATTTACTATAGCTAAGTGTTGTTACGGAACTACTGTTGTTTTCCTTGTGTTTCTATAGGCTTACAACTGTTTAAGTGACATTTTAGTCTCCAAAATGCCATTTTATGTAGAATCAAGAGTGCATTTATTATTGTTCTTCATCACATATTCCGCCAGATGTTTTATCCATCTATTGGGTTCTTCCCAAGGACACGAGAGAGGCAGATGTTGCTATTTGATGGTATTAAAGCTATTGTTGAAAGATGTAAACTCTTCCAAGTAAGACTGGCTTTTTGCAATTGACTGGTGGTGATTTTGCTCAATGTTATTATTATTAGATTTTTCTTCTGCCTTTTTTATATGTAACCCAAGATGGAAGTCATACCTAATACTCCTGTCTATTTTCTTTATAACAAGAACCTTGTGAGGTAGGGTTGGGAATGAGAGTGATTGGGCAAAGTTGCCCCAGCTGGCTTTCGTGCTTAAAGGAGGCCTAGAGTATCCTGGTTTTATATATGGATTATTTACATACTACTGTAAGAATTGTACCTGGAAGAAACTCAAATCCCATGTAATAATGACACAAGGAAGCTTAGCATGATAGTTTTATTAGCTATCTTCCCTTGCAGAAATCATTTTACAAAGCTAATGAAATTTTAACGGTATGTCTCTCATTTTCAATCGTGTGGTTTTGGCATAAGACTTTCTAATATAAAATTTTCTCTTAATGTTCCTGTAAAAACACAACATTTAACCTATGGAAAAGAGCAAAGTAATAATGGAACTAAGATGTATGTGTGATATGGTTTGTTCAGTTTTAATGTATTTATAATTCATATTTTAAGGCTGCCCAATTCATAGTTAAGCAAATGTAGCATATAGCAGGTCAAGAGAACCCAATCATAGGGTGTTTTGGCATTAGACTTACCTCTTACAGGTAGTCCTCGACTTATAACCAGTCATTTAATGACCGTTCAAAGTTACAATGACACTGAAAAAAATTATAACCATTTTTCACATGACTGTTGCAGCATCTCCATTGTCACATGAACAAAATTCAGATAATAATAATAAATTTTATTTATATCCCGCCCTTCTCCCGACAGGCAGTTTAAAAACGAACAAATACAAATACAGAGACAAATTAAGAACATATTAAAACAATTAAATAGACCTGATTAGATTTAAAAGGGAGAAGCAATAAAAACCATATCCCAATCGAATTTAAAATTAAACACAGGAGGACGGGGTGGCTATTCGATGCCTGCTTGCTGAAACAGGTGGATCTTCAGGGCACGGCGGAAGGTCCGAAGGTCGGCGATCACTTGTATATCAGGGGGGAGGTCATTCCAGAGGGTGGGAGCTTCCACAGAGAAGGCTCTCCCCCTGGGGGAAGCCAGCCGGCATTGTTTGACTGGCGGCACCCTGAGGAGGCCCTCTCTGTGGGAGTGAATAGGTCAGCGGGAGGTATCAGTGGGTCGAATGCGGTCCTGCAAGTAACTGGGCTCTATGCCATGGAGCGCTTTAAAGGTGGTTACCAACACCTTGAAATGCACCTGAGAGACCACCGGCAGCCAGTGCAGCTCGCACAGAAGAGGAATTACGTGGGTACACCCACTCACCCCCCAAATCCCTCGCGAGGTCGCATTCTGGGCTAGCTGGAGTCTCCGGGTGCACTTCAAGGGGAGCCCCATGTAGAGAGCATTGCAATAGTCCAGAAGTGACGAGGGCATGAGTGACTGTTCGTAGGGAGTCTCGATCGAGAAAGGGGCGCAGCTGCCGAATCAGGCGAACCTGATGGAAGGCCCCCCCTGGCGACGGCTGCCACAACTGGCAACTGGCTCATTTATGATGGTTGCAGTCTTCCAGGGTCATGTGATCACCTCTAGTGGCTCCCTCACAAGCAAAGTCAATGGGAAAGCCAGATTCACTTAACAACCAAGATACTAACTTAACAACTGCAGCAAGAAAAGTGGTAAAATGAGGTAAAATTCACTTAACAACTGTCTTAGCAAAAAAAAATTGTGCTCAATTTGGTCGTAAGTCAAGGACTACTACTACTAGCAAGTAAATTGGTTGAGAAAGGAATGGAAGAGAACATTTCTAGTTTCTAGACATTTCTTCCTGTGAAACATCTTTGAAACTTCTTCAGCTATAGAAGTAGAAGATCTGCTTTAATTGCCTTCACAAAAATCTTTGCTAACTGTAGGAGTATGAAAAAGAAAGCTCTTTGAGACATACAGTACAGAATCCCAGTCAGTTGTTTCAAAATGCGTTTTGGCAGCTTTCAATTTTGAGTCACATTATTCACTATATGCCTAATGTACTCCAGTATTCTAAGAATATTGAGTCACAGTTTGAAACCCTCAGATTAAAATTCTTTACTTGACATGATGACTTGCCTGTTTTCAAAGGTTCTAGGCAGTAGACCGTATCTCTGCAATTAAAATCCATTAGAAAAGGCACAATACACATGCTTACTCTTTAAATTAGATTTTTTTTAAAGATTTCATGGATTTTTTTGTCACATGTATTCTACTTTCTTATGTAAATAAAGCAAGGTTGATTAGATTTGGCAAGGACACATGAAGAGGATATGAATTTATTCAAGTTTGTAGTCTGAGATTCAAGGGCAAGCCAATTTGATTTGAACCATTTTGATATTCGAGATTCTATTTAAAAAGATTTGTCTGTGTAGGCTATAATGGGAAAACTACAAATTGCCTTGAAACTGTCTTCCTTTTGGGATAAGTTTAGAGAACTTTAAAATTTCAATCAGATACCTTTAGGAGTTTTATTCTACGAGATTCTTGAGGTCTACCGCTTTAGCAGGGAGGAGAAAAGGATAGCAAAAGAGTCCTTAGGCTGTTTGAGTAGCAGTTATAAAATAGCAGAATTAGATAACAATATCACAGAAATAGGCAAGTCATACAGAAGGACTTTGGGCAAGAAAATACTCTTGCCGTTCCGTAACTTCAAAAGCAGTAAACATTTTGGATAGTGCCTATAAATGTTAGCCTGGGAACAATTCATTTCAATTTTCCCCAGTTGTGCAGAATTAAACAATTAAATTTGACTAAATCAGCAACTGCTTCCAATACAAGCAGCATCTGCATATTGCATGCAGTTTTAATATGCTTGAATCCTGCTTTCATTTCCGTAGGGAACAAAGCAAATCCCATATGTATTTCATCTGCTACTGCAACAAAGGAGAATGCATTTATCAGTAAAAGGCATTTTGGTATTGATTATTTATGCATGACATTTATTTATTTACTTACTTGACAGGGCTTATTTTGCCACCTGTCTCACATGATGACTCTAGGCAGCTCACAACAACCATAAAAAGATAGTTAAAAAGAAAAGTACCCTCCTCTTGAAGGCACTCAAGAGGAGGACTCTAGCAAATGCCCCTGTAAGTCCAGAAAGAAATTGAGCAAACGTGAGAGCTTGAGGAAACAATTGGAAGAGTGCTAAGAATATAAGAATGAAGATCAGTGGGCAGGAGTTTGTAGTTGTGACATTTTGTACAAATGGCATGCTTATCTGATTGTCTGGAGTTCATATATCCATTATATGAATTATTCTAAGATTTATGGAAAAGCATTTGAGAATAAAATATAATTAAAAT
This sequence comes from Pareas carinatus, assembly GCA_032468095.1. NCBI lineage: Eukaryota > Metazoa > Chordata > Lepidosauria > Squamata > Pareidae > Pareas > Pareas carinatus. The sequence continues at coordinate 36,852 of JANHFO010009147.1, read as the reverse complement.
GATCCATCTTTTTTTAAAAAAAATACAATTTGGATCCTTGTTTTCAGTACTAAGTAAAAAGTTCAGAAAGTCATCTAGTGAATGTGTTTGTTTACATAGGTTTCTGTGGCATTCCAATGAATTAGACTCTTAGAAGTTTACAATTTTTATAATTTATCATATTTTTTACAATAGTTAAGATTAAAATAATGCAAACATAACCCCAACCCCAAAGATCTATAAACAATTCAGTCTAAAGTCATATTCTCTCTTTTAACTAAATATACAAGTGTCATTTTCCTGCAAAGCATCACAGATGTTTTATACTGAAGGACTCTTCGGAGTCTTCACTGTTCCATGAAGTATTAATTGGGAAGGAGCCATCTTTATCTCTAGGGGGCCATCACCAAGAATGTATGCTATCATATTTCTGAGTTTCAGCATACCTCTCAGAGGTGAGACTTGCAGCAAGCCTTTTCTCAAAGTTCTCACTGAAATGGCAGATTCCACCAGGAACAGGTAGCCTCAAAAGATACTCAGATTATAAACCATTGAGGGCTTTAAAGATAACAATCAGGACTTTGATTTTTACCCACAAGCCAATCAGCCATCAATTTAGTTCCCACAGTAGATATAACTTGTTGGCAAATTTGGCTTGCTCATTTTGAACCAGCTATTGTTGTTCAGTTGCTAAGTCGTGTCCAACTCCTTGCCACCCCATGGACCATAGCCTGCCAGGCCTCTCTGTCCCACACAGCCTCCCACAGTCTACCCAAACTCATGCCTGTTGCATCGGTGACACCATCTAGCCGTCTGATACTCTGCTGTCCCCATCTTTCCCAACATCACATCTTTGTCCAACTCTCAGCCATACATTGCAACTGGGAAAACCGTGGCTTTTACTATACGGATCTTTGTTGACAGAGTGATGTGTTTGTTTTTTGATATGCCGTCTAGGTATGCCATAGCTTTCCTCTCAAGGAGCAAGCGTCTTTTAATTTCCTGGTGACAGTCACAGTCTGCAGTAATTTTGGAGTCCAAGAAAATGAAGTTTGTCACTGCTTCTATTTCTTCCCCTTCTATTTGCCAGGGAAAGATGGATGCCATGATGTTAGTTTTTTTAATGTTGAGCTTTAATCCAACTTTTGCACACTCCTCTTTTACCCTCATCAAGAGACTCTTTAGTTCCTCTTCACTTTCTGCCATTAGGGTGGTATCATCTGCATATCTGAGGTTGTT